>JAXQQM020092985.1:0-105470 GCA_034641835.2 Pinus albicaulis
TCTACGTGTTGGAGAGGTAAATCCCCTCTGCGGACAGAGGTGATCCATACTAGCCCAGACCGGGTCTAGCAACAATCATACACGCTATAGTGCAGGTTCCTAATTGCAAATAAACCGACTAGCGATGAAGGCTTACCTGGAATCCAACGTTGTTTCTTGTAGAAGAGGTGGCGCTCCCGTTCCTTGGCCCTGGCAGATCACGATCCCCACGATCTCCGTGATAGGACACCCGCACATGCGAGAAACAAAACAAACGCAAGCGTAAAATCCAGTAGATGCAACTATATTTCAGTCGAAGAGGACATAACTCATGAACATAATCAAGAAAAAGAGTGGAACCATAACCAATAGTCGCTTATCATTAATGAGTCAAAAGAAGAATACAACCATAGCTTCGACGCAGCACACTCCTTTGGCGGGTCGTCAGCAAAACATGTCTCGATAAAGCCTGTCAAGGATGAGACAAGCCTCTCTCTCCGGATACTTGACAATAGTCTCCTTGCTTGGATTTGGCCTTAAAGAATCAAGAAGGCTCTTGCAGCATAAGGGTGTGAAAGCTCTTGGGAACTCGAAGACTCTGGAACTAGCTTGCAATGGAAATGGGCAAGCTTTTATAGATGGAGGAAGGGGAGTTGGGATCCCTATAATTATGGGATTGGCCCTATCATCAAGGAAGCTTCCATGAGAGGTGGAAAACCACTTCCTCTCTATGGAGATCCGCAGCCAAACCTCCCAACTCAAGATAGATATTAGTCCAGGAATTTTTTAGGACGAAACTTCCGCCATTTTTTTTTTTTTTTTAAACATCTCTTAATATGGTTGGCGCGGGTGCAGCTCTATGATAGAGCACCAATTGGCGTGCCCTCTTTGGAGGATTTGCCCCCTTGGCGCGAGGGTTGAACTGTGGAACCACGCCAATGGAAAAAGAGCTATTTTTAGGGTTTTTGCAGGGAGATGTCTTCAGGGCAATGAAAGCTCTTGTTCAAAGGGATGTCATGAAAGTGGTTTCAAGGCATGTCACTACTCACAGGTCACGAAATGAGCCCTCCAATGTGTGGGACGGGGATTGCAGGGACGATGACAAATTACTGTGTAACAGATGCCCCCTAAAGCATGAGGCCCGAGAGAGAGAGAGAGAGAGGGGTGAAATGCTTTATGAGAACATGCCGACTGAAAACACCGCCATCGGAAAACTTGTGGAGCGAAGTACAACTGATGTCTCAGATACATGATATATATGCGTGGTATGGGCGCAACCATCCAATGAGGATCGATAAATAGACTCAGGTATGGTCGCAGCCATCCAATCAGTGAGTCATGTACATAATGATAATAATCCACAATATCGCAGCCTGGATTACAACAAACACAATCCAGGGTCTTGCGCTCCATCTCGACTCGAACAAAGTACAAGTTCAAGCATGCGAATATGTGAGCTGAAGTCGAACATGCAAGAAAATCGTCTGATTACCAACCAATGATGAAAGCTGTTAAGAGACGCGAGAGAAACCACCAATAATGACAATGGTCCTCAAGGTACTACAGGTACAATCTACGGCATGTGAATCAATGAGCTGGCGTCGAACACCCGTAGAATCACTCGATTGGAGGCCAATGATGAAAACCTCACGTCGAATGCGACGAACCTGCCATTGAGGCATGCAGGCTCCAAGGTACCATAAGGGAGTCTCTAGATCAGCTTCCTGGATAATGAGTTGAAGTCGACAGGAAGTGACCTCGATCGAAGGTGGGCCACAATGTTTCCCACATCATCGACACGAGACAGAGGAACATGATGTTTTTTGTGAATCAGGATCATATGAGAATCAGAGGAAGGTTGATATTTTGCAGAGGTCAACTTCTCTTGAACATATAACGGCACGACAGTGGTTTTGGCAGTATTTGACATCAACGGATCAGAGGTCATGGTGACGAGGAAATGAGCAGATGAGAGGTCAAAAAGGATTACCCAAACCCACGGAAGCAAGCAAGAAAATGAGATGAGATGTCCCCAACCCGACACGAATGCAGACAGGTGCCATGTTCAAGAGCGACATACTGCCGACACGACAATGATGTTGGTTCCATTTTTTCCCAAACCATTTCTGGTAGGTACCCCAATTATTTTTTATAACAAGGTTGAAGGGGATAGCATATTATTGTGATATAAGTCCATCCTAGTACATTTAACGAGCCCTAGGAAGGAGCGACTCGGATAGCGTCATTTCGACTGAATCCAATGTCATCAGGGTTTAACGAGTCTGACAAAGGGAGAACTCGCCGTCTTTTCATGTTTAGAGAGTTTGAAAAGACAATTGAAAAAGTAAACTCCAGAGGTCCCTTTTCGTAGATAGTTCCTCGGACCCGAAAAGGTAGAAAACAATATCCGAGAAAACCTCCTAGTCGCGATAGGCTAGGGTATTCCTTTTTCGTAATTAATCCATCCCAGCCCGAAAAAGGGGTAAACGTATACTGGGTAGATGTCGATTCGCAGCCACTTTAACGAGATCAAAACGACAAGGGCCTCGACAATCTTTTCATATTTAGAGAGTCAGAAAAGAGCTGAAAGATGACTCCTCCTGGAGGAACGAGTGGTATAACGGGTAGCAGCTGGTTCCGGTAATGGTGGAACTGCTCAGAACAAATAAAGGTTAAGAGGCTGCCTAACAAGACCACTCATCGCAACGGTTCCTTAGGAACGGGTAAAACAACCAAGTGAAGGCATATGATCGGCCAAGTAGATAGTGACGATGGAGTGAGAGAACCAAGGCTCATCTGGCGAAAACAGGCTGATAAAATGGAAATCACAAGGGGTAAAATGGGAATGGTTTCATTTTTACACAAGCTTGAAATTAGGAAACTCTGCTTGAAGTTGGTTTCATTTTTACACAAGCTTGAAACAAAGATAAACTATGCTTGAAATCGGTTTCATTTTTACACAAGCTTGAAACGGAAACAAACTATGCTTGAAAAAGTAAGCATGCCCCCAGCATGGTGACTCAATTCGAGGTACATGCCCCCCAAGCTTCGGTCCATATGAAAGGCAGATGGAGTGAAGGTTCAAGTTACGAGATCAAGAGAAAGACTCGACTGGGATTTTACGAGAACTTATCAAAGACTCGAATTGAACAGGAACGTGTTTCATTGTTTTAACGAGGTTGACACATTAAAAGAACTACTACAAGAAAAAGCACATTGGTGAGGGTCATGCTTGTGACAGACCTTTAAGGTCCGTCACCAATGTCACATATGGTGACGGTCCTTAAAAAACCGTCACTGTAAGTGTATATAGTGATGGTCCTTTATGGTCCGTCACCAAAGACATTTTCAATGACACTTTTGGTGAGGGTTGTTAAAGGCCCCTCACTAATTCTCTCTTTGGTGACACTTCTAGTGACGAACTTTTAATGACCCTCACCAATGCTCTTTTTGTTACTTTTGGTGACGGTCAAAAAATGTCCGTCATCATTGATCATTAAAAAACCGTCACTATAAGTGTATATAGTGATGGTCCTTTATGGTCCGTCACCAAAGATTTTTTTCAATGACACTTTTGGTGAGGGTCATTAAAGGCCCATCACTAATTCTCTCTTTGGTGACACTTCTAGTGACGGAATTTTAATGACCCTCACCAATGCTCTTTTTGTTACTTTTGGTGACGGTCAAAAAATGCCCGTCATAATTGATCATTCCAATGAGTTTTTGATGACGCTATGTGCTTGTTAATATATTTTTTGTCAAAAGTTAAAGATTTAATACCATTATTGTGGAGTATTTTTTATAATATGTCCAAGGCCATAGTGGTTAGGGTCAATCAATTTTTTAGAAGTAATTAGTTATATCCTCAAGACACCTTGTTTCATGGTTTAAGGAGCTTGGCACAAGACAAGGAACTCTGCTCCGACCAACTTGTTTCATTTTTTAAGGAGCTTGACACAAGAAAACGAACTGTGCTCCGACCAGCTTGTTTCATTTTTTAAGGAGCTTGACACAAGAAAACGAACTGTGCTCCAACCAGACCTGGTTTCATTTTTTAAGGAGTTTGAAACAGGAAAAGAACCATGCTCCGACAGACCTTGTTTCATTTTTTAAGGAGCTTGACACAAGACAAGGAACTATGCTCCGAACACCTTGTTCCATTTTTTAACGAGCTTGACACAAGAAAAGGAACCATGCTCTGACCAGACCTCATCATAATGAACAAGAAGTCATCGCTTCCAATATTTTCCCATCGGATGGAAGGAAAACATCTTGGAAGTCAGGACCCAATGCCCCCAACACCTGATGCACAATGGCACTATCACTGGGTACAGGCACGGGGTAGGTAGCCATATAGTTGACCTGTGGTGGGGCAGATACAACGGGTGGATAAAAACCAGGAAGGGATGATGGCGGGCCAGCTGCCATATTAGGACCAAAGAATGAAAGTTGATCAATGGTCACGATCCGTCCTTCATGCGGAAAATAGACCACACGAAAAAGGGAGGAGACGAGTGCTCCCATGGCATAGGTGTAATCGCGCCCCAAGAGTAGATTGAAATCCAAGGGGCCTGGAACAACCATCACGTCCATATGGACAGTTTTACCTCCCAAAGTAACAGGTAACCTTGGAAGGATCCCTAACGGTTGACTCGTTCTTCTGTTAAATGCCAACAGATTCTGCGTAACAGGCGCAAGCGGAGGTGAAACAAAAGCTTTCCAAGTAGTTGAGGATAGAACACTAACAGACGCTCCCTTGTCTATAATGGTGCTGGGTACAACCAGACCAAAATCCTGTATTGTGATCTCGAAAGGCACATAAGACGGAAGGCGGTATCCTGAAAATCGATTCCAATCAAAGGAAGCGACCAAACTACTCGGAGGGGTTACCATCGAACCAAGATAGTTTTCCCCTGGTGTTACGGAAGAAGAAGGAGCATCCTCCACGACCTCCATCTTGAAGGTGGGGGGGGAATCCTCTGGGACCTCCATCACGGGAGGCGGAGGAGAAGCTTCTTGCGGTATGGGGACAGGAGAATCTTTCTCCAAATCCGAAGAATCTGAAGAAACAAGAAGAACCTGAGGTATGTGAGGTCCACTCTCGACAGAAAAGACCTGGTGCATCGCAGACGAGACCATTTCAACCGATCCCACGACCAATGGTTGATCGGGGATGGATTCCTGAATTTGAATTTCCGAGGGAGTGGGATCAACCAAGGATGAATCTTGACCAACCATAGGATCAATTGGTGGAGGACTAAAAGAAAGCCGTTTATAACCATCCGGGAGGCATGGTGTAGAAACAACTGAGTTGTCCAAAACTCGCTTGGCTTCATCCATATACAGACAAAGGTGAATGGCATGGTGCCCTTCACACAACTTACAGGGATTGGTGAGCGTACCCTGCTTCTTAGGAGCTTTACCAACACCAGTTGAAGACGTGCCCCCAACCTGACTCCCGGAAGCCAAAGGCAACGACGGGCGACCGTTGGACCATGCTTCAAGCACCTTGGGAATTCCAGGGTAGTCTCGAAGAATATGGTCTCCCATGCACAACATGCAAGGGAACTTGACTTTCCGTGGAGGGTTGGGAGGTTTATCAAGAGGAGAAGTTTTGGAAGCAGTAGATGCACTCTTAGCCTCTCGCTTATCAAACTTCTTCTTCTTTGTCTTCTTCTTCTTCTTCTTAGCCACCTGGTTACTAGAATCCAAAATTTCACCAGGCGAAGTAGAAGAGGAGGACGCAGAAACCGGCGAAGAAGGGGAGAGGTCCACCTTGGAATCAACATGATGTTGCTCAGGCGGAGGAACTGATTGACCAGTAGCTGAGACATTCGGAACTACAAAGGTTGAGAACAACCAAACAGGCAATCCAACAGTTAACCCAGGAAGGGACAACGTTGCCATGTAAGGAGCACCAACATTCCCAAAAGGAGGAAAATGACCAGGATTCCCATCGGAGGGGATTCCTTGGTTGGTGAACTTCGGAAAAGTTGCCATCAACAACTCAAAATCGCACACGGGTTAAAAACCAAGGCATACATTCAAACTGCCAACAAGCAAATTCTAACAGGGCGTGTGATCGTACGTGATTTATTTTACCACATTGAAACTTTAGAAACTTCACCGTTTCATGTTTTAAGAGTCGAGAAACGGTTGAAAAGGTGTCTCTATCTCTTTCAAATTTGACACAAGCGTGAAAGGACAAGCGCTTGGTGATCCTTTCAAATTTAAAGAGTCAGAAAATATCGAAATGACTGCTTAGGAATGCTAGGCAAAGGGTGTACCAAATAACCGTGAATTGAAATATACACCTTGGTTTCAAAATGAAAAAGAAATCAACCAAGGACTTTCCGTACGTGCAGGCAATCTCCCCGAATGTTGTGTTCGGTGTATCATGGGTATATGGTAGCAGACTCGGCTTCCTATTGATAAAGGATTGAAAAACTAGAGGGGTCTCCCTTTATATACACGACGGTACGGGGAGCACAAGTCTGTACTAGCGCTGTCTAAAGCCAAAAGGCAAACGATAGCTACTAGGTTTAAAGACGCTGGAACACGTCTCTAACCTAGACCTCTAAATGTGTTTCATTAGATTTCAATGCTTCCTTGGGTAAATTGAGTAAATTTTATGGTTGATCTTCAATTATGTTTCGGTTTCAAGGCCCTACCGTATGTCATTTGACAATCTCCTGTATGCAGCTATATGAGAAAAGAAATCTTTTCAATTCGATGAATGCTATTTAGTCAAGGGAAGAGCTTCAAACAATGATGCAACAAACAACAACACTGAAAACGAAACTTTTCCAAACTAGATGACTTTCATTATCCGAAAGTAATTTCAAACATTCAACAATGCGAATAATGCAATGTAATCTATGCAAAATCCTCTTTTTTGAAAACTATGCAATTGTAATCTATGCACAATTTCCTTTTCTTTTCAAATGATAAGAACACACTCAATGCATTTTTCGATGAAATGAGAATCTACTTAATGCATGCTTTTAATAAAAGAGAATGCAATCAAAGCGATTTCTAGTTTTCAGTCATTAAACAATGTGATCTAAGTTCAATGATAAATCTCAAAAATACTTTTCAATGCAATGTGATCTAATGCATTTTAACAAAAAGAAAACTTTTAGATGAAAACTAAATAAACACAAAGCTTCTTAATGAAGGATGAATGCAAAAGAGATGTAAATAAACACTAAGAATGCAATCATTGTTTTAAACACTTTATAATGAAATTCCTCAAAATGATACAAGGCCTATGAGGTCAAGCACAAAAAGGAGTTCCAAAGCATGAGCTCAAAACAAGGCATTAATTCCCTTTTCCATCAAGTAATCAAAGAAAGAAGACATTTTAGCTGAACAATGAGCAATGTAATCTGTGCTCATACAGAGAAAATACCAGAAGGGAAAGACACACTGGTGAAGGATTTAGGGAAAAAGTCTCAACTTTCATACACCCTGAAATTGGCACAACTTTTGTGGGTGAAACTAGCTCCAACTGGCACGATTTGCTCATTGACAACTAGCGCCAATGGCCAATTGGTGCAGGTTGCTAAATGACAACAAGCGCCAACGCCTGAAAATGAAAAAAACAAAGAATTTCTTCCAACCAAGACCAGACTCACCACTTCCAGCAGAATCTCTAAGACTCAAATGAACCATGTAATCTAGGCTCAAAGCAAGGCAAAGCTAAACACACAGATCAAGCTTAGAAATCTCAAAACAAAGCAAACCCCAGCAGTCCCCAGCACTGGCGCGACTGTCAGGTTGAAACTAGCGCCATATCAAGATTGGCGCGGGTAATAAAGGACAACTGGCGCCAATTGGCGTGAATGTCATGCTAAAAAGCGCGCCAGTCAAGTTTGCTATGCCAAAATAAAAAATAAGCAATCTAAGATCAGACCAGTGATGTTCAAGCTATCAAAGACCCAAATTCCACGAAAGAACGGGCTGAAATTTTGATCAATAGCGAGAATCAAGAAATCGACCAGGAAAGAAGACAATGCTCGATTTGTTCGATTAAGTAAACTAAGCAGGAGATGGTGAAAGCAGCGTTCGGTCTCGGCCAATGCGAAGCGAGAAGCATTTCGAAGGAAACTATGCGTTGTACTTGGAGCTCCGTCCCCATAGCCTAAAATCAAGCAACGACAAAGTGAGTCCCCAACGAGTCTGGAAATTACCCAGAAGGTAAATCCCCTCTGCAGATAGAGGCGATCCCTACTAGCCGAGACCGGGTCTAGCAACAATCATTCACACCATAGTGCAGGTTCCTAATTGCAATAAACCGACTAGCGATGAAGGCTTACCTAGAATCCAACGATGTTGCTTGTAGAAGAGGTGGTGCTCCCGTTCCTTAGCTCTGGCAGATCATGATCCCCACGATCTCCGTGATAGGACACCTGCACATGCGAGAAACAAAACAAACACAAGCGTAAAATCCAGTAGATGCAACTATATGTCAGTCAGAAAGGACATAACTCATCATCATAAATAACAACAAGAGTGGAACCATAACCAATAGTCGCTTATCATTAATGAGTCAAAAGAAGAATACAACCATAGCTTCGACGCAGCACTCTCCTTTGGCGGGTCGTCAACAAAACATGTCTCGATAAAGCCTGTCAAGGATGAGACAAGCCTCTCTCTCCAGATACTTGACACTAGTCTCCTTGCTTGGATTTGGCCTTAAAGAATCAAGAAGGCTCTTGCAGCATAAGGGTGTGAAAGCTCTTGGGAACTCGAAGACTCTGGAACTAGCTTGTAATGGAAATGGACAAGCTTTTATAGATGGAGGAAGGGGAGTTGGGATCCTTATAATTATGGGATTGGCCCTATCATCAAGGAAGCTTCCATGAGAGGTGGCAAACCACTTCCTCTCTATGGAGATCTGCAGCCAAACCTCCCAACTCAAGATAGATATCAGTCCAGGAATTTGTTAGGACGAAACTTCCACCATTTTTTTTTTTTTAAAACATCTCTTAATATGGTTGGCGTGGGTGCGGCTCTATGACAGAGTGCCAATTGGCGCGCCCTCTTTGGAGGATTTTCCCCCTTGGCGCGAGGGCTGAACTGTGGAACCGCGCCAATGGAAAAAGAGCTATTTTTAGGGTTTTTACAGGGAGATGTCTTTAGGGCAATGAAAGCTCTTGTTCATAGGGATGTCATGAAAGTGGTTTCAAGGCATGTCACTGCTCACAGGTCACGAAATGAGCCCTCCAATGTGCGGGATGGGGATTGCAGGGACGGTGACAAATTACCGTGTAACACTACGTCCTGGGATTTATCTTGCTACTTTCACAACCAACAATAGTACCCATGATAGGAGAAAGAATTTATCTTATCGCTTTTTTCTTTGGACTTCATTTGTGTCTCCTTTTGCAAGCTCTCTGTACATCCTTTGTTCCTCCTGTAGACTTGGGCCCCCTCTTTCTACGTGGCTTTATTCCATAAATTTTAGATGGAACCTTAGAGCCTAATGTCTAGGTATAGCCCCTTTCAAAGACAAATCACTTATGTAGTATACATATAGATGAAAATTTCTAAATCAATACAAATCTACCAGTTCCTGTGAAAAAAAAGAATCTCCTCAAGCTACTCATCACACATCCATGAGTTATTAGCTAAATATATGAATTTGGTTTATTTAGATGAGTTCCATTGTATGTAATTAGAAAATGCATAGAGGGTAGTGCATGGCTACGGAAAGGCTCAATACCAATGGCTTAAGCAATCAACGATGCCATAGTTGTAACTATCATTCCTCGATTCCAATGCATTAATAAGAGTGTTGTAAGTCAACCATCAACATGTTCAAGGAGCCATATAGCAGCACTTCAACAAATCAATGAATTAGGCAAATGAAAAAACTGTGGGGTTCTCAGTGCACAAGCAATGAACACATTAAACATTATATGGGCACAATATTAATTCACCAACCCAATCAAATCATCAGTTAAAGTACCAATTGACTAACCAGTGAACAGAGCAATTGAAATAAGCATTTTCGCTTCAAAATCATTGATTCAGTTAAATATGGAATCAATCCCAACGCTTATGAAAATCATGGCAACATTTAAGGAAGCATTCATGTGATTGGTACTGTACGTGTTCTCACAACAATTACATGCACCATAAACAACATAATTCACCCAAGAAACCCTACTTTGAAAAGCCATAATTTGATGGCTTCTATTCATGCTTGGGGATATACACTCTCCATCAGAGATTTCATGTATTCTTAGTCACTGGAAATATTTTGCAAGTAATGGCCTTGAGTCTTTGACTGGGAGACAATCCTTGTTCACCATGGGCAGGCGCCATTTTTTTCCTAAGCTTCAATTTTTCAATCTCTTGGGTTTTTATTATATCAAATAGGCATCCTATATTATACAGTTGACTTAAAATGGAAACCATCAAATGATTTGTTTCATCTTCTTGTGTCCATTGGCCTTTGGTATTCAAGGTGACCATTGACTTTAGACTTTTGCAAGAATTTTCTTTTTTTCTAATTTTGGAGTTATTCAGATCCATTTCAGACAAGAGATGGAAAACAAAGGCATTATGTTTATGTATAAATGATATTTCATCTCCCAATGAATGTACAAAACCAATCCGACAAGCACTCTGGAAACCATTTCAGAGAACCCATTTCAACCATAGTAGATGACCTTCAAAGTAATACATACTAGAAATCCATTCATGGTAAGGATTATGCATACATAGAGCACATTCAAAGGCATACAGTCAAGGCTGAAAAATCTTCCCAACCAGAAAACACAATCAAGAAGAAATCATGTCTGACTTTCTCTCAAAAGGAAAACATGATGAACATTACATTCATTTAATCTAAAAAACAAAAGAATTTTGAGACAAAATCCTTTAATTTCAATGAATTTAAAGACAAATTTAAATGGTATTTTATGGAAATAAGATTCATTCAATTCAACAAAATTTAATTGTTGAGTTTGAATGAATTTATTCACCATCCCTTTTAATTCAACAAATTTTGAGCATAACAATTGAAAGCAGCTAAAGATGATGAATCAATTCATCTATATTGTTAACAGTGAAATTCACTACTTCGAAAAATTGTGTTAAGGACCAAACACATCTGAGAGGTGCCTTGGGTAAAATAGTCCAACATGGAGACAACCTCTTGACACCTTTAGTCACCCTAAGTGCTCTGTTTGGAGGGCTTGGCCACTCTTTCTGTGTGATATTTTAAGCTAAATATTAGCACCATAATTAACACCTCTATCATGATTTCTATCTACTATTATGTACTGAAGATATTAAATTTTCTTGAGAGGTTTCATTTGTTTGATTTGAATATTTTTCTATACACGGACTGTTTCCTTGAGACAATTAATGTACATCATCTGGATGTTCTTTTGGCTACTTTTCTGGTGCTATTTTAGACTGGCTCAGAGTACCTTTCTTAATGCCTTCAATTTCCTAGGTTGATAAAACCAATCACCTTATCCTTTCCTGTTGATTTGTTAAATTGGGAAACTCATTGTTTGATCTCTCTCTCTCTCTTGAGAGGTTCTTGAGTCGTCCAAAATCACTTAGTATTTTGTATCATCCTACCTTTGTCACAATTTTACACATATGTTTTGATGTTATGTAGGTTTCTTTATCTATGTTTTTTTACATTTCTATGAGTTTTTCTTGCACTCCCACATTATTGTACTCTTTAGTCACGCTTACCTACTTGTGTGTTCATTCATCAGACATTAATATAGTTATATTATCTTATGATTTCAAAAAGAGGAACCTCCAGTAGAGGTGAGGGTGTAGAAATAGTGTATGTCCCAATTGTTGATTCACAAAAATTAGCAAGCACAAATTCAGATCGTCCATTGTCCAATACAGCCATAGAGAGAGTTTTACCTTATAGGACAACTAGGAAGGCACAACATAAACAACTTTCCCAAAAAAGGTGTTTAAAATTCGTGCTGATTTTGTGTGTTGCAGGCCTACAAGGATGCTTGGATGGCCAACTATTTCATTCTAGTATTGAAATATCCACTGTTTTATCTGGCATGCTGGCATGTCTCAATCCTTTTCAACTACTATCATCACCAGAGTAAGCTATATAGTTTCAACTTGAATTACCATTTCAAACAGCAAAAATCTCACTCATGTTATGTCCACCCCTTTAACTCATATTGTTTATAACTGCCTCACGAACAAATGGTTGTTAATTGACAACATTTTGTGTTCAAACTTCAAACTTCCTATTAGTTAAAGACAAGCTATCTATAAAGCGGAGCCCATGACAAGGATTCTATATTTTTTCATAGCTTCCAAACCAAAAAAATGAAAACTATTATAGCTAGAACCTGACATGGCACATAATAAAATGAATGCCAAAAGTGTTACATAAGATTATCATTTTGGAAAGCTGAACAGTAAAATAATCTAGAAAGAATCATTATAGGAACAAACCTAAATTAAACCAATCTTGAAATTGAATATAAGAAGACCTTTTCTCAAATTTTCATTGAAAATCCTAAAGGTAAGGCACATGAAAAAAAGTGCATGATTAATATAGTACAAGAAGAAATGTTAAAATATATACAATCAAATAAAACAAAATAATAAAACTTACCTTTAAAGACCCCAGCATGTCAGTCTCTGACTCTCCCTCCAAATTGAGAGGAAAGTTGTTCTCCTCCCCCACCAAGGTACAAATCCCACTCTGTGACATTCCTGGTCCCTTTGTGAGCCAATTGTTGACTGTTGACCTAGCATTGGGCCTTAAGGACTCCATTTTACCCTAGGTGCCATCCTCAGAATTATACTAACAAGTGGGTTTCCCCAAGAAATGCAATATATGGAAAAAAAGGGAGATAACATCTTGATATAACTCACAACGCACAAAAGTAACATGACGATTACATCATTTTCACATAATTGTATAGTTTTAAACACATATATAATTCAATAAAAGACTTGCTATTGATAAAAAAAATGACAACATAAAAGGTAAGAGGAACGTCAAGGGATTCAACAATTGATTTTAGAGGATGACCAAAATGGTAATGGGACCTAGTGAGGCTAACAACACGCAGTTTGATTATTTCCTTCACTGAACCTTAGAATTACTATCATCTAGGGTTTTTATTGTCAATGTCATTAGTCTACAGAGTTGTAGTGATTACCAATGCAAACAAAGTTAAAACGAAGATGCATTCAATGAATGGTAAATATCAAAGTAGGAATGGTCAAAGTGGAGAAGATCAAACACATATGCAAAAGGAAGAATATGAGACTCGATAACACTTTGGAAAACAAACAAAGTTCAATTTTTAAGCAAAGGAAGGGTTGTAAGAGGTGTGAGTGTGCTCAAGCTTAAGTCCATAGATTGATGAAGAGCAGATCTTTTCCCAATATTTCATGAGCATACAATGGGTAGGAGATCGGTGTATAAAGTGGCTACGCAATTAATCTTGTAAGTTAAGGACTCGATGACAATGATGGACCTAAATTTTTCATTACCAAATTGCAAAGGATGTACTAAAGAAGGTAAAAAATCCTTTGACTAGACAAAGGAGCTCTAAGAAAAGGTAGATATGTTGAAATAAGACATTGTAATGCTAGAAATCCAACTAATAGATTTTTTAAATCTCATCAATATGATGCTAAGAAATATGGGGTTCAAGAGTAAATGGAAAAAATAGAGTGAAAAAGAGGCTGCTAGTGACTAGGTTAACCTGAAGGAAACATGAATCCTCATCATTCCCAATATGTAGAACCAGTCCTTGGTTTGCTTTAAATTTTTAGCATTTGTGTCATTCAATTTTAAGTTTGATAAAGGAAACTCGAAGCTCCAATATTTCTCTATATTGATGTTAAATCAAATCCAAGGGGATGATTCTACAAAATCTGTCAATTATGACGAAAGATCTGTAGCTTAAGATGATACAAAGGCCTTAAAGAAAACTTTTGTAAATGGGAAGGGAAAGCCAAAATTCCCTCCATTTTTGAACATGTGTATTCTACTCTCCAAGAAACATAATACTTATTTACCAAAAAAGTCACTAAAATACAAAAATCACTTTAAGGAAAAATATAACATAGTGATAATTTTCAGGCCACCAATTAATTCAAGAAATCTATGAATTCTCTCCACATTTACAAACTAATATAGCTAATTAGCTAACCAATGAATTATTAAGTATTTATTCTTTTCAACAGAGTTTGTCTCTAATTTTAATTACATGTCCAACATGTGGATTTCATCATACCATTAAAAATAAATGGTTATGAGCCCCAAAAGATCATTTATGATATTTGGTGGCCCAATCAGGCAAATCCACAAGTCCAATTTTATAACTTCTGGTATAACATCCAAAGGCGAACAATTCCATCAAGGATGAGTGATGCCCTTAAATTCATTTACAAGAATATGAATGCCATGTAGTTCATGACTAGATACATGCATTCGGTAATATTTCAATGAGTATTCTCTATTTTTAAGAACAATGACAAGTATGTACCAAACAATTCTTGATAAAATTTTACAGGATATACCAAATGTAGAATAATAAGTCACATATTTTTAGGGTTCAGTAACACACTAAAATATACTAACACATTTCTATTAAAAAAATACCTGATTTTACAGATAGGCTTGGGAACACCAACCACATTAACCATCTCTGCATCCAATTATTTTTTCTGGGTAGAATAAAAAAGAAATAAGTGCAATTGCATTAGAGATCTTAGGCCAAACATTAGAATTACACAAAACTTTTTATATCAACTGTGTGGGATACTTACAACAATATCTCACATTTTCTCAAATAAAATTGACTTGATTGGATCTTTTCCAATCACCAACATAGCTCTATTATCAGCCCTTTAGCAGATGCCCACACATTCTGATATTGGTGATCAAAAATTTCAGAAAACATCTTCAAAATTTTCTTTGGGGGAACAAATTTTGTCCCAAATTCACTGGAAAGACAATCAAGTCAAGATCATCACCAATCATCTCCAAACGTTGTATACCCAACCCAGGCAGAAAATCATCTAGAAAAACTATTTCTATGATGATCTCAAGCTTCAAAAATGTTAAAGCGAGTCAGGTTTACAATCCAATCCATGTTACTATGGATTTCAATTTTGATATTGTAAAAATTGAAGGGAAATAGCTGGCAGTTTGAAACATGACTTCAATAGAAGGTACCAATGCCTTTGCAACCTTATTTTTTACAACGTTTTCCATTGTTTCCTGAAAGAGATACAAGTTTATGCAATATTAGATCCAAAAGCAATGACTATATATTTTTATTGCAATCAGAATTTTAGACACCATATGCAATCTACAAGAAAATTGGACAGGCACATTAACAATCAATTCAAACATTCCTTCAAATTTGATATGTTCACTGGTGCTTCAATGATGATGTCTTGCAGTTGAAAGATAAATGACTATAAATTCAAGACCGTACTAACATACATCACTTCTTGAGAGAATATGGTATTCCAATGACATTTCCGTATGTTGAACCACCCTCAGTAATACCTCTAGAAGTTTTCATGATTTTTTCTAAAACTATTTCAATAACACCCCTAATTCCAAAAACCACTAGCTACTTATTCATGAATTTAAGCATCGAAATGGATGCTTGGAATCCAAACATCAGTTGAGATAAAAAATTCTAGGGAAAATGTTCCACGCTTCTAAAATTTAAACCTTTGACTATTACACAAACACGAATTTCAGATTGTGTGCCCGATGTATCCATATTTAGAAGTTTCAAAAGACAACACCAAAAAATAATTAGAAACATTACCATTCACAATTTAAATTGAAAACTTAAGATTGATAGTTAAACACATTCCAATGTAAAATAAAAGTTCTTAGTGGGCCTTTTTAGCACTATTTTGTTGTACTTCTGTTATATGTCTAGAAATGAACAGTTTATAGTAGAAGCAGGTGTGATGCATATGGATTATCTATAAAGAAAACAAGAGATATGTTAAAATTATAAAAGTAAATACTACCCAATATCTTGTCAAATGAAACACTTCTCAGGCCTTTAATTTTTGGTTATGCCTTAAAATTAAGGATCCACAAAGTTGGTAAAATGTGCCTATAGGCTATATGCATGTAATATTTTCTTGAACTAAAAACATTAACTCAAAAGGGCTACAAGAGCACAAAAAATTGAACAAAATATCATACTAAAGTTTAAACAGATTAATGAATTGGCGGTGAAACAATATTACATGAAATGGAGTATATAATCATCATGTCTATGTATCGTACTCTTCCAATAAAAATGTTTGTATTTCTAACAAATGAACAGGTTGAATGAATAAAAAAACTTTGCCTAGCACAGCTAGAACATATAGATGAGGAATGGCGTAATAGGGATTCATACGTTTGTTTCCTTTTGTTGTGGTTTTTTATAGAAAGGATTGAATTGATCCCAATGTTTTTTAATGGCATACCTTCAGTCCAGTGAACCGACAACCCTATGGGTAAGACATGCTCTCTCTTTAGGGTAGGCAGAGGTAGACTAAACATATTATTCCATTTGACATCCATTCACCCCTTGAAAACCACTTTGTTTGATATTTTGGTAAGGGTGATTTGAAGAGTACCTGTAGGCACCACACACACAAATGGATATAGTAGGACGATCTAAAGTTTTTTACATCTCCCAAATGGAAAAATAGGATGATAAAGTTAGGATTTGAGCCCTAATCTCAAATCAAAACCGTATACACACATTAACATAACCAACATTTGAGTGAATAATATGGTGAATGGATAGAAATCCTTGGATACATCGCAGAAGGAAATATCCCTAGTACTGGAAACCCCTTATTTTTCCTTCTTTCATGTCGTACAATGTTATTCATTAAATCAATCCATGGTTCTTACATGTTGTCACATTAATAGATAAACCAAACTTGTACACTTGATTCTGCAATGAAAAACCTGGCAGTGGACTGCTCTCAAAACCCCTTTCACCCAATAAAGAAAGAAAAGACAAAAAAAATAATAATCTCAAACCAATGTGTGTGACGTCTGGTTAACCCCTCCACTATAGGACAAGTAACGAATCTCCAGAAGCCCCTGCACTATAGGATACGTTTATAAAAAATGACAAGATTTTTCTCGATCAAAGCATATAGCCCTTTACTAATGAGGAATATTAACCCCTGATCAAATCAAGATTTGATAGGTGTTGTGCCTTATGATGCATAAGAAATAATTAAAAATATCCAAAATAATTATGGATTCTTATTGATTTAGGCTTCCATGCATTTAAATGTAAGAGATTATGCTTTAATCCGATTACAGGAAAATTTTTGACAAGTTGAGAAACATAAAAAATTGTACTTACATAATAGTAAGACACTGCATGAGACCAATTACTTCTGGAATCCTTCCAATCAGCTTGTTTCCTTGTAACGACCTAGGATAACCACTTTAAAATTAGGGCAGGAAAACTAAATAAACCAACTTAATGATGCCAGTTGAATAGTGCAAACCATGCAATGAATTTCATTACTTAGACAACCTGCATAATCTCCTATCCATGCCTATTCAACACAAAATTCTTGATATTTAGTCTATTCCATGATATACCAAAGGGAAATATGGATTAACGATGGTATTAGAAACTAGAACACAATTTAGTCTCGGAAATATCTCCACTTACATAGTATCCACTTGTAGAAACCCAATATTTAAGGGGATATCTCCTATAAGTTGATTATATGACAAGCCCCTGATAAGAATACCAACCCCAATTTAGCAAGTACTTGAGATCATGAGTCTTGCATCAAATTTCAAACCATACAAATTTTACACACCCATTTATAAAATCCAGTTAGGAAAATCAGAAAAAAATATATAAAACTACATAGTTTTTATAGTTGCCAATATTCTCAGGGATGGTCCTTGTCAAGTTTCTGCCATGCACATCACTTCATAACAGAGATCAAAGTATTTGATTAGAAACATTGAAGCTACCACGAAGAATCCTTTAGGTAAAAATCGTTAATGCATTGAAATAGCTGCATAGTGATACATCAATTTAGAGATAAATGCTCTGTGACCATCGAATTTCGATAGGTTTCATATGCATAATTAATTCGAAGAAAGAAAGCTTTAAAAAATTCAGCCTCTACTCGACAAGACAAAATTATTGTGACTTACAATAACCAAAATCCTGTCAATTGACACATGCGAGGGGAAAGACTGCCAACTAAGAAGTCGTTGTACAGCCCCCTAGAAATGATAAAAATATGGCCATTTCAAAAAGAATGGGTGCCAAATTTAGTTTGCAAACCTAAGAACAATACTTTTAACACAAATTATTCTTCCAAACCTTAACAGGAAAATAATAACAATTTTTTCTTAACAAGAGAACAATAATCCCAAGAAAACTCATAAAGAACCCAAACTCTTACAAATATTGCAGAAATTCATTCCAATAGATAAGCCTGGCGATATCCCCACTTAATTGATTGTCTTCAAAATCCCTAAAAAATGCAAAAGCATTGTCAAATGCTACTCACCAGAATCCATATTTTACACATCCTATGCAATTCTTTAACAATTAAATAGTAGCAAAGAGAGTGGAATCCAAAATAGTATTCCCAACTTAAATTTTCTTCAATTTTGGAATCTGAGACAACGATGAAGGGATAGGCCCCATTAACTAGTTATTCTTCACAATAAATAGCAGCAAAGAGAGTAGAATCCAAAATAGTATTCTCAACTTACATTTTCTTCAAGTTTGGAATTTGAGACAACGTTGAAGGGATAGGCCCCATTAACTGGTTATTCTTCACAATCCTGTAAATTTGGTCAATGTGCCAAAAAGAGCTTTATTCTTCACAATCCTGTAAATTTGGTCAATGTGCCAAAAAGAGCTTTCACTCCCTTTTAAGACAGGGAAAAATAAAAAAAACATCTACAAATTAAGCTAAGTCTAGTACAATAGCAAGCAACTGCAGAATGTTAGCATAGTTACAGTTGTTCTAGTTGTTTCAACTTTGATATTGAAAAGGGAACGTCTCCATATAAATAATTTAAAGGTACATCTCTGCAACAAAATTGAAGATCAAATCAAGTCAAGGCATTCTATGAAATATAAACTATGAGAATGATGAATAATAGATTTGACTAAAGGGATGTTTAGACGCACACAAAAACTTGGTTTGGCATCAAATATCTTCTCAAAAGATTGTTTTTTTCAGCATAATACATAACAATTATCTACAGTAAAGTAATGTATGCATCTTGAACCAGACTACGAGTGTTGGCATATGGTGAGGGCATTATATGAAATATAAGCCATGAGAATTATGACTAATATATGTGACTAAAGGGATGTTTATAAGAACACAAAAAACTTGGTTTGGCATCATATGTCTTCTCAAAATACTATTGTTTTCCGCATAATGCTTAACAATTATCTATAGTAAAGTAATGTATGCATCTTGAACCAGACTACGAGTGTTGGCATATGGTGAGGTAATTCTATGAAATATAAACCATGATAATGATGACTAATATATTTTAATAAAGGGATGTTTATACACACACAACAACTTGGTTTGGCATCAAATATCTTCTCAAAAGACTATTGTTTTCAACGTAATACTTAACAATTATCTAGTAAAGTAATTCATGCATCTTGAACCAGATTACGAGTGTTGGCATATGGTGAGATCTACTTTAACTAATTTGTAGCTGAAAAATTATTTTTGTTTGGATAGATATACGTTTGAAAAGTGACTTTCCTAGATGGGTGGGGTGAACATTTCTTTGAAGGGATTTTCAAGGGTTTTTCACGAGCCATTCTATATGGAGATGCCCTGATTTAACCACTGTAGTATTGCAATATTAGGGAGCGTAACTCACAAAATTTTTAATGCAGAGAAATATCCAATCTCATATAGAATTTGGCCTGAGAGATCATTTCTTTTAAGGTCACTGCATGCAGAACACTGAATCAACTCTGAACAACATATATATTATAAAATGCTGCTAAATATAGTCTGGACTATTAGTTTAAATGCAATGAACCCAAAGTTCTTAAAAGTAATATATAGTGAACCTATACAGTGAACCTCTGGATTCACATACATCGACTCTAAGCTTTTTAGATTTCCAGTCACTGGGGAAATTTCTCCTCTGAGGTTCAGATCAGAGAGATTCCTGCACAACACAAACCCGAAAAAATACAAACATATGAGCTTAAATTTAGCATATAATCAAAACTCAAATAACTACATAGTACCTAGCACCAACATTCTTAATGATTCCCAAAATGACATATTCAGCGCATATGCTTTGTTTTACATCAAATATCTTCTCAAAAGAATGTTGTTTTCAGCATAATACTTAACAATTATCTACTAAATTAATGTATGCACCTTGAACTAGACTACGATTGCTAGCATATGGTGAGATATTCTTTAACCAATTTGTAGTTGAACAATGATTTTTGTTTGGACAGATAAACGTTTGAAAAGAGACTTTTTTAGATGGGTGGGGTGAACATTTCTTTGAAGGGATTTTCAAGGGTTTTTCATGAGCCATTATGTATGGAGATGAACTGATTTAACCACGGTAGTCTTGCAAGATTAGGGAGAGTAACTCACAAGATTTTAAATGCAGAGCAATATCCAATATCGTCTGAAATTTGGCTTGAGAGACCATTTCCTTTAAGGTTACTGCATGCAAAACACTGAATCAACTCTGAATAACATATATTTTATAAAATGTTTCTAAATATATTCTGGACTATCAGTTTAAATGCAATGAAACCAAATTTTTTAAAAGTAATATATAGTGAACCTATACAATAAACCTCTGGATTCACATACATTGACTCTAAGCTTTATATATTTCCAGTCACTGGGGAAACTTCTCCTCTGAGGTTCATATCAGAGAGATTCCTGCACAACATAAACCCAAACAAATACAAACATATGAGCTTAAAGTTAGCATATAATAAAAACTAAATAACGACATACTACCCAACACCAAAATTCTTAATGATTCCCAATATGACATATTCAAAGCATATGCTTTGTTTTACATCAATTCCAATGGAAAATATAGATACCAACTTACAATGCAACCACAACAAAGGTGGCATTGTCACAGATGACACCCCTCCAGGAGTAGTGATCACTAGAAGCATAATCAATCCAGTTGTATAGAACATTCACTATCACAAAATGAATTCTTAATTAATAGGATAATTTCTCTTGTAGAACCCATAAAAGGGCTTGTAAGTAAAACTTGAACAACCTCAGCTGCTCAACTACATTACCAAATAAAAAATTAAGCTGAAAAACAAAAATTGATTTTTCTTGGCCATTGTAACTTGGAAAATTCCAATTTTATTATATGCAGCTAGAGCCGAACAACGTAGGATGCTCACATCCAACTATAAGAAATGTTTCAACTATTCTTCAATAAGCAACCTCTTACAGGCTTCGTAGCACATAAAGGATATACCCGTAGCTGGGACCAACTCATGCAACTTGGAACTAAGACCCTATATAGAACGACATGCCTTCTTTCTCAAGTATACTGGATAATGCATGGAATAGATTCTTATAAACCTATCTTCCACTGAGAGCACCTACTACATTTTTTTTCTTGCAACTTACAGAGGAAAGGAAACATTACTTGCAATAGCACCTGCTGTAGATCCAATAAAAAGGGTTTTTAGATTCATTTTTTGTTGTTTTTTAGTAAGCTTCCTATAAAGATTTTATAATGTTTCATTAGGAAAATAGTTTGTTGAAACATAAGGCACAACACCTATAAAACTTGGTGTGAGACCCCTAAAAATTTCTTAGGTACCTTCTTCCTGAATTATTTTAAGAAATACATCTATAAAATTATTACAAAAGCCTATTTGAATGGTCATTTGAGTCTATAAAAATTCCAGAGGATATGTACATAATGTAGATCACAATCCTGTAGCTACTCCAGCAACAGGGGAGATATAAATAGGAATACGAGGTGGTTCACTTGGTTTAGGGGCCAAGAACTTCTTCACTGTGTCGTATGAAAAAAGCTCAATGGCTTTGCTGGGGGAAACTATGATGACATTAACACCATTTTCCATGAACAAACCTCGTCAACCCTTTTTCTACATGATATGATTAAATAACTCAATCATTGATTTTCCGTTGCTGCCCACCATCAAATGGTTTCTTATAGTCTCAAGAGGAGCTACCACAATTCTAGAAATGATCCCCGAAATGGCTTTGCTAAGAAGCCTATTCAAGGAATAATTTCCCACCCTTAGCTTCAAGACCTGTCTCTTAACTTTATTCTTCAGCCTTTGCCCCTCTTCCTCGACCTCCACAAAAAAAATATCCACCTGCAGAATCATGGTCTTGAAGCCAAATTCCCCCTCCAAAGATGGTGAATACTTTGTGCAAAGGCCTAAGCATAGGTCCTTCGTCTCTTGGGCATTGGAAGAGAGCTCTGTCACGATGAAAAACCTTCGAATATGGCACTGCCCATCATCGACCAAGTTGGGGGGGGAAGGGATTCCAACCCCAACACCCATCTGTCCCACACTCACAACAACCGAATGGAAATCATGCCTGAGGGAAATAACTTCCATTGCAACCTCGCTTTGTTAGTGGTTCGATTACTACCTTCTACTCTGAACTCCCCTTTCATGTTCCTGTCCTCGCACTTACCATCTGACTTCATAAAATACTGATGGAATACCTCTAAACCTGTGACCTATGTCGCCGAATAATAATACAATATGGGAAGCTCCAGAAATCGAACCCAGGGAAAATCTGAGACTCCCTGCGGCTCCTTCTTGTGGTTATCTATGGTGGCGTGGTGTTCTCGGTCGTAACCGGTTCGTAGACTATGCAGGCGAAATATCAAGGACTACCATAAAGAAATGTCACTGAAAATTTTAGAAATTATACAACAAGCATGTATATCATGGATTCAATCCGATCTAACAATGTACTAAAGGTAGATAATGGGAAATATGGTTACTAACTATATGTCTTCCTTGACTGTATGTTCTCCACCAATATAGATTATCGGTGGAAAGATTTTCTAGATAGTGTGATCGAGGACTCAAATATGGGTATAGTAAGGTTTAATATAAATGTAATCATGGAATTGAATTGAATTATTTTTAATTACATTCATGAGATCTCGTAGTTGAAGGGCTACTCACTATCACTTAATTTATATTTAGTGTTTTTTTAATGATAATTTTTTTATTATGTATCTTGAGTAAGAATTTTTTTGTTTTGTGAAGTCTTGTCTCCTCAAAAATCTTATTGAGATTGTTCAAATTTAGGTTATTATTAATTCGATGATGAATAACTTCATATGTTGCACATTCTTTGATAAATGCCATTATGTTTCTACCACTTCTCTGCTGCAGAAAATGCAAGTTCGTTCTTCCCAACCTTCTTTAGGGATCGCCCATCTACCCATTTCACATCTTAAATGATGGGAGCTAGACCTCAGTTGCGCAATTAAAATTTTAGCTTTTCCTTTGGTTGAGGAACTCAAATAATCTTTGTCATCATGTTTCCACGTTGGGTTAAATTATTTGACATAATATGTTTTTTTTTTGCCTACCTATTTTGTCCACATGGCAGCCCTGATTTTTTTTAACACCCACCTTTTAATCTCCTCCTCAGCATGAGGAAAGTCATGCAAATTTATGTCCCATTTTCCCAATGAAACCAAGAGATGATTTGAGCCTAGATCCCAAATTACATTTTGCATTACTAATGGAGTCCACACTCTGCCATGCTGCCTCTCTCCACCATCGAGTGAGAACACCTAAAGATCAAGGTACAATATTGGCTCTCGTACGAGGCTTCTTGATCTGAAAATGGGTTGGATAACTTTTTATGCTTTCCAAGAACCTCCCACTCAGTTAAACAAATAAAAGATCTAGCTTATACTTGAATTTTGTAGAATTTTATACTTGAAAGAGGTGTATGTTTTTTAACTATTTAAGTGCTTTAAGTCCATTTCTTTTAGCTGATATTAAACATATACAACAACCATATAATGCAGTAACAAAGCATCAATACATAACAACAAATTTAATCTAGGAGTTCACCCGAATATTGTGGGCTACGTCTCCTTGAGCTCTTGTCATCTTGACTTGCCTCTTTGGGATTATGGAAAAAATTCTTTTAGATGTTACAAACTCAACTCCAATGGGTTTATAATACCATCATACCCCTTTCATGGCTTTCATCACTCTGAAAACAGATCTAGGCTCCCTCAGAGTTGATTCCTTTTGTCAGTTCTCTTGAGCTTCTCCAAGCTTCTCTATGGCACTAACTCCTTCAGAATTATTTTTTGTTCCTGAAACCTCACCCACTATCTCCAAAAAATATCATACCTCCATAATGGACTGAAATTTTCTCAAA
The DNA here is from genome assembly GCA_034641835.2 of Pinus albicaulis. Lineage (NCBI taxonomy): Eukaryota > Viridiplantae > Streptophyta > Pinopsida > Pinales > Pinaceae > Pinus > Pinus albicaulis. The sequence continues at coordinate 24,430 of JAXQQM020092985.1, forward strand.
ATGAGCACTGCATCCCCAATCTTGGCCTCCCTCCACGGTTGGCCCTAGGCTACCCAAAACTTCCATGTGGCTCTTCAACATTCATAAGTCTTCAAATGACTCTGTAAATCCCTTCAATGGATTCAAAATTTCAAAAATAGTCAGAATAGACTATTGGTTCTCTGAAATTGGCCTCCAGCTACTCCGGTTTTGCCTCCGACACTTTGGTGGCACCCCCTGACTCTAGGGTCAAAGAAAATTTCTTTGTGGCTTCTCAAGCTCTAGAAGTTTTCAAAAGCTTCTGAAAACTCCTCCAATGGATTTATAAGTATCAAAAATTCTAGAAATGACTATTGGTTTTCTGAATAAGGCCTCTAGCTGCCTTGGCTAGGCTTCGAACCACTGCTGGCACTTGCTAGCCCTCATGGCCCCTGGAGCTTCACTAAAGAATCTCGGCCTTCAAAAGTCCTCTAAATAAATTAAAAACCACAACATTATTTCCAAAACATTTGAAACATCCAAAATTGACTATTGGATTCCTAAATAAGACCTCTAGCTGCATTGGCTAAGCCTCAAACTATTGCTGGCCCATGGTGGCCCTAGTGGCCCATATAACTTATCTGAAGCCAAAACCAACTCAAAAGTCCTCTGATGGCTCTAAAACCCTCACCAATGAGTCTGGAATGTCTGCGATAATCTAAATTGACTATTGGCACTCCAAAATTGGTCGAATCTAGCTCAAGCTAGACCCTAAACTCATTTTTCCTAATGACACCTAAAAATCCTCCACCAAATGTCGAGAAACTGCACATAACTGCAGTTAAGTTTGGCGATTTCCGAAAATGTGATTGGCGCCCTCCAGATTAGCCGTCAAAATAACCGTAGCATTAAAGTCTAACGGTTGCATGTGACAGCTTCGAAGTTTTTGGCGGGTTTGCGGGCTGGAGGTTTAATGTTATCCAAAAAATTTAACTGCTCCATGTGTCTGCATCCTTAACATCGAAGATTGCAGATAGTGGTTGGGGCTTAAGCCCTTGAACATGGGGTTGTGGCCATATAGGAGGGGCTGGCCCCTCTAAACCCCCAAACATGAAAACATTAAACCTCAAATATTACCGTGAGCCTTATATGGTTAAGTCTCAACGGTAGCCAAGTTGGTTAAGACACCTGCGTGCGTGCCTGAGGTCATGGGGTTGAGTCAGGCCAGCTCCCCAAAAATTTTACTATACCATTCCTAGGCTAGGTGGCGGCCTCCAGGCTTGCCACGTGGAAAATTCTAATTGGCTTAAAAGCCACATCGTACAACAAACAATGAATCACAACGTCTCACTTGGCATGACTTGACTGGCCCAAACGAAATATTTTGGGGAATATTTTGAGGAATATTCTTGGAATATTCTCTTTTTAAATTTCCCAAATTCCAGTCAAACTTGGTCAAAGTCCAAAAATTACAGTTTACTAGACTTTTCAAACTGCGATAACTTCTTCATACGGTGTCTTTTTTTCAAACTATTCATGGCGCCGAAATCAGGTAGACAAGATCTATCTGGTTGCTCATGTCCGACACACTTCCAAACAATTTGAATTTTGAGCTATCACTTAGGTCCATGATCCAAATCTTATCAAACCTCCAATTGGGAATCTTTTGGACCCCAAAAGACTGATTTCCTGAAATGTTTAGTAGATGAGAGTACAACACCCTATTATTTTCAGCCTCATACACTTACCTTGCATGGCTTAATTCCTTTGAACCACAACTTGAAGGTAGTCGACACTTCCCTTCCTAGATGCACTTTTCCTTCTATCAAGAACTGTCTTCCTTGCACTCACTCAGAAATTTCTGGCTAGAAATTTTCATAAGGTAGCTGAGCATCGTGTCCTTGATCATCGATCCAAGGTGGCTCAAAAAAACATGATATTACAATAGAAAACATACATAACTGAAATTTGCATATGTACAAATGAATGCATGTCTTACTGTGTCAAGAAGTCAAACCACTTCTTACTAAGCCACTTCCACGATGACTTTTGCAGCTGAAAATCTTCTTCATGTTCCACTTTCACTAGTCTTTCTATCCTCTTGCCTCATTGGCTTGGGATGATTAGTTGGATGCAATGTCCAAAATTGGGTGACAACATGTCCCCTCTTCTGGCAATGTGTGCAAGTCTTTTGCACCTTCTTTACAAGTTTCCTTTGCCTCAACTATTTTCTATATGCCTTCATCCTCTTCCAGCATTTTGAAACAACTGGTTACACATACCACAATATGCAAAACAACTCTTTCTTCAATTCAATCATGCAGAATTGTCATTCCTTAGCAAAAACATAATCAACTTGAGTATGGGAAGAATTATACCTCATATGCTGCTTTGCATGTCCATCCTTTTTACCTTCTCGAGGATATGAACTTGTAGAGGTTCCAACTTTCTTTTGTAGACTAACATCAGTGTTGATGTCTTGAAAATTGTCCGAACTCTCATGCTCGCCATAAGCTGCATGTCTACACACATCTTGCTGCAACATAGGTTTCAAACATTGGAAATCAACTTGAAAACAAACTTGACATGTTTGTGTATTAGAACTTGCGACAAAAGTTCTTTTTGAAGTTGCCTCATATGCCTTCATGGTTTTGGATTTTTCACCATTATATTGAACATAAACAATACCAAATTTCTTAGGTCGTTCCTCAACCAAAATAGGATCAATCATGCCTTGTTCATGTTTTCCTAAACCCTTGCCTTCATAGCCCATTTTTAACATTCACTTGGACCTTATACCTCTAGTGTGCTTTTCAAATAAACCAACACATCTATTTGAAGAGGGAACTGAAGACAAATTAGAGTGAATTACCTCTGCTTCACACATGTTCTTGGTTAAGGCATCTTGGGCTTGATGGAGCTGCATCTCCATCTCATGCAATATTTGAAGAATTTATTATTTCTCTTGCTTCATAGCAACCAATTTCTCATGAAGTCTAGTTCTTTCTCTTCTATCGTCAAACATAATTTACACCATATCCTTCAAGATGTAGAAGCCTCGCTTCATGTCTTCATCTAAGAATATTGTGAAGGAGGAGGATTTTGAAACGTCACTTGAAGAAGTTTTCATCATGAAAATTAACTAAATAACTTCAACAAAAATTCACAAATATTTCAAAAAAAATTGACAAAGCTTCAAAACAAAATGGCTGTAGAGTCAAGCTCTTCTTCAAGTAGCCTTTTGCAAACAAACTCTCTTGTTCTTCAAGGGTTTCCTTGAGGTCCTTTGGGTAAGGAAGATGCCTTCAGCCCTTATTCCTTCTTGTCCTCTTCTGGACTTATCTAACAATAGCTATCCCTTCACCTCTAGCAAACTCAAGCAACAGTCAGTTTACAAACAGTCAAATCCTTTAACAGTGAAAACACCTTTCAAGTCAACAAGAAACTTGTGCTCTGTCAAGCAAGAAACCTAGCTCTAATACCATCCTTCTCTGAAAATGGGTTGGATAACTTGTTATTCTTTTCAATAACCTCCCACTTAGTTAAACAAATAAAATATCTAGCTTATACTTGACTTTTGCGGAACTTATACTTGAAACAGGTGTATGTTTTTTAAATGTTTAAGTGCTTTATGTCCATTTGTTTTTATTGATATTAAACATATAAAAAAACCATATAATGTAGCAACAAAGCATCAACACATAACAAAAAATTTAATCTAGGAGTTCACCCTAATATCGTCGGCTACGTCTCCTTGAGCTCTTGTCATCTTAACTTGGCTCTTTGTGATTATGGAAAATTTTCTTTTACAAGTTACAAAATCAACTCCAATGGTCAACTGAAATGAACCAATGGGTTTAGAATACCATCATACCCCTGTCATGGCTGTCATCACTCTGAAAACAAATCTAGGCTCCCTTAGACTTGATTCCTTCTGTCGGTGCTCTTGAGCTTCTCTGAGCTTCTCTATGGAACTAACTCCTTTAGAATTATTTTTCTATCCCTGAAAAATCACCTATTGTCTCCATCACATATCATACCTCCAAAATGGAGTGTTCATTTTCTCAAAATGAGAATTGCATCCCCAATCTAGGCCTCCCTCCATGGTTGGCCTTGAAATGCCCAAAACTTCCCCGTGGATCTTTGACCTCCAGAATTATTCAAATAACTCTTAAAATCCTCTCAATGGATTCATAATGTCAAAAATAGTTAGAATAGATTATTGGTTCTTTGAAATTGGCCTCCTGCTTCTCCAGTTTCGCCTCCAACACTTGGTGGCACCCGTTGGCTCTGTGGTCAAACAAAACTTCTCTGTGGCTTCTATAGCTATAGAAGTATTCAAAATATTCTACAAACTCCTCAAATGGATTCAAAAGTATCAAAACATTCAAAAATGACTATTGGTTTGCTGAATAAAGCCTCTAGTTGCCCTGGCTAGGCCTCGAACTATTGCTGGCACTTGCTGGCCCTAGTGGCCCCTAGAACTTCACTGAATCATATTGGCCTTCAAAATTCATCTACAAGCACTAAAAACCACACCATTAGTTCTAGAACATCTGAAACATCCAAAATTGACTATTGGATTCCTGAATAAGGCCTCTAGCTGCACTGGCTAAGCCTTAAACTACTGCTGGCCCATGGCGGTTCTAGTGGCCCCTAGAAATTATCTGAAGAAAAAAACCACTCAAAAGTTCTATGATGGCTCTAAAACCCTCACCAATGAGTCTGGAATGTCTGAGATAGTCGAAATCGACTATTGGCACTCCAAAATTGGTCGAATCTAGCTCAAGATAGAGCCTAAACTCATTTTTCCCAATGACCCCTAAAAATCCTCCACCAAATGTGGAGAGACTACACATAATTGTAGTTAAGCTTGGATATTTCTGAAAATTTGGTGGGCGCCCACCAGATTAGCCTTCGAACTAACCGTAGCATTAAAGTCTAACGGTCGCATGTGACTGCTCCGAAGGTTTTGGAAGGTTTGCGGGCTAGAGGTTTAATGTTATCTAAAAAATTTAACCGCACCATGTGTCTACATCCTTAACACTGATGGTTGTGGATAGCCTTTGGGGCTTAAGCCCTTGACCATGGGGTCGTGGCCATATGGGAGGGGTTGGCCCCTTCGAACCCCCAAACATGAAAACATTAAACCTCAAATATTACCGTGAGCCTTATATGATTAAGTCTCAATGGTAGCCGAGTTGGTTAAGATGCTCGCATTTGTGCCTGAGGTCACGGGGTCGAGTCCAGTTGGATCCCCAAAAATTTCACTGTACCATTCCAATGCCACGTGGTGGCCTCTGGGCTTGCCACGTGGCAGCTTCTAATTGGCTTAAAAACCACATCGTACAACAAACAATGAATCACATCGTGCTACTTGGCATGACCTGACTGGCTGAGACAAAATATTTTAGGGAATATACCCTAGAATATTCTCTTTTTAAATTTCACAAATTCGAGTCAAACTTGGTCAAAGTCCAAAAATTGCAGTTTACTGGACTTTTCAAACTACGATAACTTCTTCATACAATGTCGGTTTTTCGAACCGTTCATGGTGCTGGAATCGGGAAGACGAGATCTATCTGGTTGCTTAGGTTCAACACACTTTCGAACAATTTTAATTTTGAGCTATCACTTACATGATCCAAATCTGATCACTTCCTATGACTCCTGTGCAGGCAATTCCCCCTACAAAATATAACCTCATTTCCCAATGCCAGAAAATGCAAACAAGTGCTATTACCACCTTTGTTATAATCCAAGTCACCTTGAGAAGATTTACTTTCAGAGCACCAAGCTATACTTGTTCAACACACATATATCTCATGGATGTCACGTGGAGGGGCTTTTAATGCCTGTGTCCCGAGCCTCACTTCCAATGTTTTCCACCCCCAACAGGGAAGATTTATCATTACTTACCATCATTGCTAATGTAATCAAGTCCTATGGGTCTATAGTAGGAGGCTAACAAGAGGTGAATTATTGGTTGGACTCTAGTATTCCCTAGTTGGGTTAAAAATGGGCTACATTGTTTCTTGTTCTCCGTGTGTGAGAGGTAATCACACAGGAGAAGGAGAATTTTAAATACCTTATTCTTTTCTCTTGACTCTCAAATCTCTAAATCTTGATTGCTTCAGATGTGGGGGTGCAATTAATCATTCCATAGAACCATGCTTAAAGACCTAAGGGATTTCCCTTCGTGTCTCTAAGGATTCCCCTAAAAATTGTTGGTCTAGGGTTACCTTTCAATTCCCTGTCAAAGTTTAGTTTTACAAATCCCTCAGAATGGGGAACAAAGTTGGATTGGTAGTCAATATTATATTTGGTAACAAATGACGACTGAGGACCCAACGTTGCAGGGGGAAGGCACAATTTTAATTAGAAATTAACCTCCGTTGTTGAAGCATAAGATATTCAATGACTTGATTTATCAAAACACCTGATTAATTTAAAATCATTCACTTACATTGACTTCCTCACATTTTATTTTGAGACTAGACACAATACAATTATGAAGGGTCATAACATAAGTAGCTTTAATGTTTGCTGCCTCTCTCCATTCATAAAATGAAATATATGAGGTCATTCACTGACATATTTCTGCCTCTAATAAATATGTCATTATAAAATTATATTACAACCTGAAATGCCTTTGAAAAATTAAAATATCAAGCTATCTACCTAATTACCAAATTGGAATAGTATATATTAAAGTTTTGTGCTTCCATAGTAACATGAATCATTGCATCAAGGATCTGTGCCTGCTTTGATGACTCTGGAATTTGACATTCAAGTCAATGTGAGTAGAAAAAAAAATTCACAGATGATATGGTCCAACGTGTTCTACTATAAAATGCATATCAATCCAAGAAGAAATGACAATTTTACCATTTAATTATGTTTATGGTAAAACAAAAAATATATCCTTGTCACCATAGTTTAGCATTACTTGCAAAATATAGGGTTAATATTTGGTGCCGTGGAACCTCATAGAAGTTAGAACCCATGGATTAAGGTCCCCACATCTATTTACCTTGGAATGCTTCTCCCCCTTAAAGCAGATCTTGTAGAGGAGGTTGCATCTACATCACTAAACTACAAGAGAACATGCTTGTGTTGAAACTAGTACATATATTAATTTTACATAAGAAATCATTAATGCTCAAATGAAATATATAAAAGTAAATTGAGATAAAAAAACTTAAAAACCAACGCTTTTTTCAAAAGCGGTAATTTTATGTACAAAACCAATGGTTGAGAATACTTTTATTAAAGGGAAAATATCAGATTTTGTAATTGTACAGTGCTTCCAAGTTACAACTCTTAGTTTTCTCATAGTTTTCTACTTGTTTAAACTAAAATTTAAACAACTACAACCATGTAAATTTGTATGGAAAAACAATATAAAATTGTGTTTCATTCTTCATGCCAACAATAAAGATAATATTTTGCATTCTTCGTGCCATCAATAAAGAAGATATATTACATCAAGCACACTATGACAATGACAAAAATGATGATATTTTTAACAAGGAACAACCAATTTCAATTGTATAGAATCTCATGCCAAACAAATTTTGTTTTGTGTTACTACAACCTATTTACAAATAAAATTTAGAAAAATGGTGAGAATAATGGGCTTGTCTCACTGTATTAAGAACAAACTAAACCTTCATCTACATGTCGCATGGAACCTAAAAGGGTTTTAAGGCTGACGAGGAAAGAGATAAGTGAGATCAACAAATAACCACAAGTGTGTGGTGGTAGGGTTAGGAGAAATAGTAGGGTCAAGAGGCAGTGTTAAGAAAAGGGGAAGAAGCAAACACACATGTGATTTCTCCCAATGCAATAGGTTGCCATCAAAGATCTGTTCCTGACATGGCCCTGCTAACCCATGTAGTGTTACGTCAAACATATGAAAACACATAAAGTATAATCCATTCCTTATAACTAATATTCACAAAATGTCACGTCAAAAATATTTCAATCTACTAATTTTGCAAGGAAAAGACTATATTATTAACCAAGATGAGGAAAAATAACATTATATTCTTGATAGTACCTCTCTTGCAATGGATCAACTAGAATGTATTATTCTCTAAAACTTACCAATTCTATACCATCTATGTTGACATCACCAACTTCTACACCCTCACTTGCCACCAACAATACATTGTTTGCGTCATCCCCGAAGTTCTTGCTATTGACGATTTTAGCTTATTGGAGTCTTGTAGGTATGCATTTTTTCCCTGCACCCGATTTTCGTCTTTGGGTATGTGTTATATTCTTTCCACGACTAGCCCCACACGCTGTACGTTGCACCGGGCACAGCGCCCTGGTGAAATTTTTTTTGGTATGCGGTCCCACTCATATGTGGACCCACCCATGTTTTGTGCATGAGTTTGCACATGGTTTTGGGGTACGATGGTTTTCAACCCCTGGTATTTTGTAGATCCGGTCAAGGGAACTACGGTTATGTTCTAATCCAGGGTTAATGGATTGGGGTTTATGTATGCTTCTGCATGTATATATATGTGTTGTAACACTAAAAGGAATATAATGAAAAATCAAGCTGGTAGTCCCAATTTGGGATCCAGGGGAAAATCTCTGTGTTTATCTGTTTTATGTTTTATGCTCTCGCTATTGTTTATTTTATGTTATAAGATTCATGTGTAGATAATTTCTGTTCAGGGTTAAAACCTACATTTGGTATCAGAGTTGTTTTGGCTTCAAGGGGACGCCTTTGTTGTTGAGGGTTTTTTGCTCGGGCCTGTGGTAGACCCTGTTCAGTGGGAGATCTGCGGGATCGATTCTTGCGGTGAAAGAAGATGGCGAGCAGCGGGAAGATAGAGATCGAGAAGTTTAATGGTCAGAGTTTTGAGTTGTGGAAGCTCAAGATGGAGGATCTGCTGGTGGATAAAGATCAGTGGATCGCGGTAGATCCAGGTACTAAACCAACGGGAATGTCAGATGAAGACTAGAAGAAACTGGATCGGAAGGCTAAGAGCACAATACGGTTGTGTGTCTCAGATTCAGTATTGTTGAATGTATCTGGGGAAGCTACGACAAAGAATTTGTGGGAAAAACTTGGGACTTTGTACCAATCTAAGTCTCTGGTGAATAAGTTGTTCCTGCGGAAAAAGCTGTATAACCTGAGGATGAAGGATGGAGACTCGGTGACAGAGCATATGAATGCCTTCAATACTGTGGTAAGTCAGCTGTCATCTGTTGATATTAAAATCTCAGATGAAGATAAGTGCATCAGCTTGTTGTGTTCTCTACCAGATTCATGGGACAGTCTGGTTATTGCAATAGGTAGCAATACAACTACCTTGAATTTTGATGACATTGTCTCAGCCTTGCTGTCGGAGGAAATGAGACTGAGAAATATGGAGGGTCAGAATGGAGATGCCTTATCTGTACGAGGAAGGTCCCAGAACAGAAACAAGAATAAGGTTTCGAGTGGGAGATCCAAATCTAGAGGGAGATCTAAATCTCCTGGAAAGTTTGTAAAGGTGTGCTGGAAATGCGGAAAGGAAGGACACTACAAAAAGGAATGCAGATCTAAAGCTCCCGAGAAAGGAAAGGGATCTGATGAAGGTCCTTCTGCAGAGGCAAAAACCACCTCGGATGAAGGTGGGGATGTGTATTTGGCTTCTTCTTCAAATACATATGTAGATCATGAGTCATGGTTGATTGACTCAGGTGCATCCTTTCACTTCACTCCCCATAGGGAGTGGTTCTGCGAGTATGAAAAATATGATGGTGATGTCTTCCTAGGGGATGATAGGAAGGCCAGAATCGTCGGACGTGGAAAGGTCAAGCTAAAGCTGCAAGGTGGAAGGATTAGAACACTTCCTGGTGTTCTGCATATTCCTGCATTGGCTAGAAATCTGATTTCTGTAAGCAAGATGGATGATGCAGGTGTAAAAACAGTGTTCGAGAAAGATTCTTGCAAGATGGTTCGGGGAGCACTGGTATTAATGCGAGGAGTTCAGACTGGAACTCTGTACAAGCTAAAAGGTAGCACTGTTATTGATGGGTGTAACAGTTCTGTGGTTCCTGAAAGTGGAGTGGAAAGCCTAGCTGTCTCTGGAGAAAAGACCATGTTATGGCATCAAAGGCTTGGACATATTGGAGAGAAGGGCCTTCGGATACTGCATAGAAATGGTATGGTATAAGGTATGTCTAATTGCTCTCTGGATTTCGATTTCTGTGAACATTGTGTATATGGGAAGCAGAATCGGGTGAGTTTTCCTTCTGGTGCTAAGAGGGCAAACAAGATATTAGAACTTGTGCACAGTGATGTGTTTGGACCTTTGTCAGTTCCATCACTGGGAAAGTCTGTGTACTATGTTTCATTCATAGATGACTTCTCAAGGAATACATGGATATATTTCTTGAGGAAGAAATCTGAAGTCTTTGACAAATTTAAAGAATTTAAGGCTCTGGTGGAAAACCAGACAGAGAAGAAGATAAAGGCGCTGAGGACAGATAATGGTGGGGAGTTCTGCAAGAAAGAATTTGAAGAGTTCTGTAAGAAGTGTGGTATAGCACGGCAGAAGACTACTCCATACACACCTCAGCAAAATGGAGTTGCAGAAAGAATGAACAGAACACTGATGGAAAAGGCAAGAAGCATGCTCAGTGGTACCGGTTAGGACAAGAATTCTGGGCAGAGGCAGTGGAGACTGCATGCTATCTGGTTAACAGATCACCTTCATCAGTGTTGGAGGATAAGACCCCACATGAGGTATGGACTGGTAAGAAACCTTCTCTTTCACATCTAAGGGTATTTGGATGTGATGCATATGTACATTTTCCAAAGGAGAAAAGGACCAAGTTGGATAATAAATCTGAAAGGTGCATCTTTATTGGGTATAAGGATGGTTTAAAGGGTTACAAGCTTTGGAACCCAGAAACAAGGAAGGTTGTGTATAGACGAGATGTGGTGTTTAGAGAGGTGAAAGATGTTGTTACACATGAAGTCCTACCAAAGGAACCTGAGAAGATAGAGTTTGAGCTAAAGGAGGATGAATCAGACTCTACAACAGAAGAAGACTCAGAAGATGAAGAGCCACAAACTCCAATTTTGAGAAGATCAGTTCGGGAAAGAAGGCAACCAGAAAGGTATAGTCCATCTGCTTTTTGTTCAGGTTTTGCCTTAACTATAACTGATGATGAACCCAGAACTGTCAGGGAGGCAGTAGATTCAGAGGATGGAAAACTCTGGAAGGAGGCCATGGTTGATGAAATGCCATCCTTGCACAAAAACGATGCATGGGATCTGGTGGAGTTGCCGGCTGGAAGGAAGCCCATTGGGAGCAAATGGGTGTTTAAAAAGAAGATGAATGTAGAAGGCAAGGTGGAGAAATACAAAGCTCGGTTAGTAGCAAAAGGTTATTCCCAGGTGCCGGGAATTGATTTTGGTGATATTTTTTCTCCTGTTGCCAAGGTTACTTCTATTAGATTACTTTTATCTGTTGCTGCTGCATTTTATTTTGAGATAGAACAGATGGATGTGAAGACAACATTTCTTCACGGGGATCTAGAAGAGGAGATCTACATGAAGCAACCTGAAGGCTTTATGGTGAAGGATAAGAAAGAACTAGTATGCAGGTTGAAGAAGTCTCTGTATGGGTTAAAACAATCACCAAGGATGTGGTATCAGAAATTTGATACCTATATACGGGGACTTGGCTTCACCAGAAGCAAGGAGGATCACTGTTTTTATTTTAAATTAATTGGTGACCGTGTTATTTATTTGGTCTTGTATGTGGATGATATGTTGTTGATTGGAAATGACAAAGAAATTATCCAAGATTTGAAGACCCAACTGTTCTCCAAATTCGACATGAAGGATCTTGGTGCCGCAAACTATATTTTGGGCATGGAAATTAAGAGAGATCGGGCAAAGAGGATGCTCTGGTTAAACCAGAGGAAGTATGTCGAGACTATATTGCAGAGGTTCAATATGCAGGATAGTAAACCGGTGAAGGTTCCTATTCCTGTAGGTGTAAAGCTATCTGCTGAACAGTGTCCCAAGACACAAGAAGAAGAGGAGTATATGTCCCGTGTTTCATATGCAAGTGCAGTGGGTAGCCTGATGTATGCAATGGTCTGTACTAGACCAGACATTGCACATGCAGTGGGAGTATTGAGCAGGTTTATGTCAAACCCAGGAAAGGAGCATTGGACAGCAGTGAAGCGGGTTTTCAGATATTTACGTGGCACTAGTGATTATGGCTTTTGCTACCAGGGAAGACCAGGATTGGAAAGAATGTTGGACATTCGTGGTTTTGTTGATGCAGACTGGGCTGGAGATCTGGACCAAAGAAGATCTACAAGTGGGTATGTGTTTAGCCTATTTGGAGGCGTAGTCAGCTGGATGAGTAAAAGACAGTCTGTAGTGGCTCTTTCAACTACAGAGGCAGAATACATAGCAGCCACTCATGCAAGCAAGGAAGCAGTTTGGTTGCAGAGATTGTGTTCAATTATGGGGTTGGTACAACAAGCTATAAGGATAGACTGTGATAGCCAAAGTGCAATTTTCTTGGCTAAGAACCCTGCTTATCATTCAAAGACAAAGCACATTGATGTTCAATATCACTTTGTTAGAGATATGGTTGAGGCTAAAAGGGTGTTGCTAGTAAAGGTGGACACTTTGAAGAATGTTGCAGATGCATTAACGAAGTCTGTGAGCACTCAAAAGTTCTCTTTGTGTAGAGAAACAATGGGTGTTGAAGAATTGTCCCAATAACTAAGCTCTCATGTGGCCCCATGTGGAAAGAAAACAACAAGTGGGAGAATGTTGGGCATGTGTTATATTCTTTCCACGACTAGGCCCACATGCTGTACATTGCACCGGGTGCAGCAGGGGGGTCACAAGGGGGGAGGTAGCCCCCACTGTTGGGGTCCAGGGCAGCGCCCTGGCAAATTTTTTTTTTGGGTGTGCAGACCCACTCATAGGCGGACCCACCCATGTTTTGTGCATAAGTTTGCACATGGTTTTGGGGTACGATGGTTTTCAACCCTTGGTATTTTGTAGATCCGGTCAAGGGAACTACAGTTATGTTATAATCCAGGGTTAATGGATTGGGGTTTATGTATGCTTCGGCATGTATATATATGTGTTGTAACACTAAAAGGAATATAATGAAAAATCAAGCTGGTCATCCCGATTTGGGATCCAGGGGAAAATCTCTGTGTTTATCTATTTTATGTTTTATGCTCTCGCTATCGTTTATTTTCTGTTATAAGATTCGTGTGTAGATAATTTTTGTTCGTGTTAAAACCTACACTCTTGCAATGACGCATAGTATGAAACCATTCAATATCTTGATCTAAACCCAAAGAAACCACCATATATCGTAAGCTCAACTTAGCACTATGTCATATGTTAATTAATGTAATTTCCTCCCAATTAATCATATTAAACATTGGATGAACATTTTTATTTAATGCCAAAAACCATGAAAATCCTCCTACAATGTGGATGGAATAAAATTTAAAACTTATAAAATAAAAATTGTGTTTCCAGCTTACACATCACACTCCATGAAGTTTCATTTTTGTCCTATGGCACTAAGATAAAGGAGATATCATATTGTCAAGCGTATATTTCAATCCAAATTACTTATGAGACATTTCACCTTTAAACAAAGATGCTCTAAATTTTATTTCAAAGACCAATAACTTTTTTCCCAATTATGGATAACCAAGTCATTTGATTTAACATAATAAAATTACTGGTCAAGGGTGCGTACATACACAAACTTAAAACTAGACCTCAATACAAATAAATGAGAGAAATAGTCATAAAACTAATGCTCAACACAGAAATAAAACAACTAACTCTAAAAAACACCCTATGTGGTCTACAATCTCAGCTTTGGAAGAACCATTTAATTTCATCTAAATATAGACATCGTTCCTGGTTGATATGAAAATACATCCCATTTTTATATAGTTGGGACCTAAAATATTCTATCCAAAATGCTCTTGAATTCAACTATATACATAATTTAAATTAAGAAGGGCGTAAGAGTTGTGATAAGAAGTCATAGTATACAAGATTGGCACTGGTAACTTCTAAGTTTTTTGAAATATGCTATTGCCATTTTGAGTTTTGGGACAGAGGAAGGCTTATAGCCCAAATAGTTATCAATTCCCATGCTTTTTTATTGAACCATTTTATCTTTAGATGATTGGTTCATATGATAGAAAAATTTGGAAGTATAACTTTGGACCTAGCTAAAGGGAACGAGACTCTCTTGTTGTCACGTTGGTCTTGGGAACTTCTAAGTTTTTTTAAATATTTTATTGGCATTTTGAGGTTTTGTATAGACAAAGTCTTATATCCCAAATATTTATTAGTTCTCATTCTCTTCTATAAAACCATTTTATTTTTGGAGGATTTTAACATTGCGTCGAGAGGCGCATCTACAGCCCAATTTGACCCCGATGTGAGGTGGGTCATGTCCTCATACAAAATGTCGACTTAAGTTTTAAATTAAAATAAAAAATAAAAAATAAAAATGAAGTGTCCGCTTAACAAATAAATTTTAACAATCATATAAATAAACCAAAACAAGGCACCGAGATGCAACTAATCCCTAGAAAACTCAATATCAATTTATTTTCACCGCCAAAGTAAATAATTTTAATCAAAGACATTTTACATCCTGGGAAAATTTTCATTGAAACGAAACAAAATATAGTTTGTAAATACTATTTGTCCATTCTGCATAAAGCCAATGTAACAGTGTCAAATAAAACAAATAGCAAGAGACAGTAGTTCTGTAGAAGGAGGTTAATGTAGAACACCCAACAACTAAATCCATGTTGCATATAATGATAACCAGAAATTAGAAATTAATAACATAGACACAACAGTGAAGAGTTCACTAAAATCACTTCCTCAAATTACAACACGAATATATAAACACATAGGAATGATATTAAACTACATGTCATTTTGCACATCCTTCACTGAACAAAAAAATCATTAAATAAATCCTGCAGTAATGTTCCTCCATATAAAACATGAAATTTTCAAAATTGCCTAGTCATAGATCAAAGTCTAGAATTGAAGAAAAAATATATGAATTTTCATTAAAACTAATGATGAAAATGAACTCTACAAAGACGCTACCCGTAGGCTATAAATCTGACTCTTTCAACCTTGCAAAATCCCATAAAAACTCGTTATTAAAAACAAAGACGTATAAAAATATACAAATATAAAGCCTCACAAATGTGTTGATAATCCTATGAACACATTATGCATTCAACATCCAACCGATAATATAATCAGATTTGGCATTCAACCGCCTTTCTCTATAACTGGAACTCAGATACCAAATTGCAAAATCATTTTGCCTCTCTATAACTGGAACTCAGATACCAAATTGCGAAATCATGCGAAGACACATTTCCTTCTTTCTGTCTGACATGAAGTTAAAAATTAAAAAAGCTTAAGTGGAATAATAAAAGCATGAGAGCAGCAGACATAAATTTTGAATTCAGGAAGTTAAACCATCGAGATAAAACCAAGCCCTTCCAAATGCTCATCAAATCTGAAATTTATTTTTGCTGAATCAAAGACAAGAAATCTCTATAAAACTTCCATTAATGAGAAACATATGGCTGTAAATTCCCTAAACCATGCTATCAACTAGACATTATCAGAAACACCAAAATATGACAGAATCCATGTCTATAACGCAATTCAGAAGTAAAAGGAATTATTGAGTAATTTTATGAAGAATCAATTACGAAACACATTTTACAATTTTTCCTTGCTATCTTTCAAAACGAGTATTGTCTGCATTGTCTCCACTGAAAAAAGATGAAAATTAATTTCAGTGTAGATGTTGATTTCTAATTATATTTGACTACTTCCACTAAATAAATAAAGCCTCTTTTTATATTTACTCCATAAACCTCTTTATATTTACAATAAGTCAAAAAAGAAGTTTTATTTAGGTGAAGCCTATATGCCAAATACCATGGGCCAAATTATTATTAATACCATGGGCTAAATACCATATTTATAAAATAGCTATGGTAAATAAATAAATCAATATAAAAGAGGTATAAAGAGGCATGATAAATATATAAAAACATATCAAATATCATTATAAATCAACATCTAATTATATACCAAGTCTATGGGCCAAATACCATTGTAAATAAAAGAGGTATGGCAAATAAATAAAACCTATTTTTTTATATTTACTCTATAAATCTCTTTATATTTACCAACACTCAAAAAATAGGTTTTATTTAGGTGAATCCTATAGGTCAAATACTATGGGCCAAATTATTATTAATATCATGCCAAAAAAACCATTATTATCCCTAATATTAATATCAAAATATTAATAATAATAATATTATTATTAAATCTAATATTCATATTAATATTATTATATTTAATAACTTTAGATTAATACAATATTAAATTTTCTATATTATTATATACATTAATGTATCATGATATATATTAACTCTAGATATATATGGAAGGGAAGAACAAAGACATAGAGTGATAGAGGTGGAGAGATAGAGGGAGTGAGAAGGGAGAGATGGGGATAAAATCAAGGAGAGGGGAGAGGAGGAATGAAGAGAGAGAGGGAGAGAAGTGAGAGAGGTAGAAAAGGGTACACGAGGAAGAGGGAGACATAAATATGGAGGGGGGGAGAGGAGGAGAGAGGGATGGAGATAGTGAGAGGATTGGAGGGTAGAGAGAGAGAGAGAGAGAGAGAGAGAGAGTTATGGGGGAAGAGAGAGGATTAGAGGGAAAAGAGAGAGATGGGGGAAGAGAGAGGGAGGTAGGAGAGGAAGGGAGAGAGAAGAAGGAAGAGAGAGAGGAGAAGAGAGGGAGGGAGATAGGAGGAGAGAGGGAGGGATAGAGAGATGGAGTTGGAGGGAAGAATAAATACATAGAGAGCGAGAAGTGGAGAGAGAGAGAGGGAGTGAAAAGGGAGAAATAGAGAGAGCGTGTGTATGTTTTGGGGTGAGATAAAGAGAAAAAGGAGAGATGGAGGGAATGGGGGGAGAAGGAGAGAGGGAGGGATATATTGACAGAGTTGGAGGGTGAAGAGAGGGAGAGAGATGGAAAGAGAGAGATATAGACATGGGAGAGAAAGGGAGAAAGGGGAAGGAAGAAAGAGAGGATGTGAGAGAGTGGAGAGAGGGAGGGAAAGAGAGATGGAGTTGGAGGGGGGAGAGAGGGAAGACGATTTATTTCACTAGATGCATTGATTTCATTGTGGATGGTGATTTCTAATCCTATTTGATTTCTTTCACTATATGCATTGATTTTAGTGTAGATGTTGAGAGAGAGAGAGAGAGAGAGAGAGAGAGAGAGAGAGGAAGGACAAGAGAGAGGACTTGAGAGAGAGTAAGAGAGTGATGGGGGAAGAGAGAAAATTGGAGGGAATATATATATATATATATATATATATATATATATATATATATATATAGGGAGGGAAGAAGAAATACAGAGAGATTGATAAGTGGAGAGAGAGAGATTAAGTGACAAGGGAGAGATGGAGAGAGAGTGTGTATGTTTTCGAATGAGATAAAGAGACAAAGAATGAGATATGAAGAGAAGGGATGAGAGAAGGAGAGAGGTAGGGATATAGTAACAGAGTTGGAGGGTGAAGAGAGAGAGCAATAGAGATGTAGGAGAGAAATGGAGAGATAGGAAGGAAAGGGAGGATGTGAGAGAGTGGATAGAGGGAAGGAAACAAAGATGTACTTTGAGGGGGGAGAGAGGGAAGAATATTTCATGCACTAGATGAATTGATTTCAGTGTAGATGGAGATATCTAATCCATTTTGATTGCTTGCACTAGATGCATCGATTTTAGTGTATATGTTTATTTATAATTATATTTAATTTCTTGCACTATATGCATTGATTTCAATGTAGATGATTGCTAATCCTATATGTTTTCTCGCAATAAATGCATTGATTTCAGTGTAGACGACGTTTTTTTATCCTATTTGATTCCTTGCACTAGATGCATTAATTTCAGTGTAGATGTTGATTTCTAATTATATTTGACTACTTCCACTAGATGCATTGATTTCAATGTACATGATTTCTAATTGTATTTGATTGCTTGCACTAAATGCATCGATTTCAGTATAGATGGTGATTTCTCATCCTATTTGATTGCTTGCACTAGATGCATTGGTTTCAGTGATGTTGGTTTCTAATATTATTTGCTTACTTGCACTAGATACATTAATTTCAATGTAGATGTTGATTTCTAATCCTATTTGATTACCTGCATTAGATGCATCCATTTCACTGTAGATGTTGTTTTCTAATCCTATTTCATTGTTTGCATTATATGCATTGATTTCAGTGTAAACGTTGATTTCTGATTTGATGTAATTGGATGTACATTGATGGTACATTAATTTTAAAGTGATTGAATTAACATTGTGCATTAATTTCACTGTAAGCAAGCAAAATTATTGACAATGTACATTTATTTTTATGTTTTAGTAATTCAACCTATTAATATCGAAGAGCAAGAGAGAAAATGTATGATTTTTAGTACAATAGTTCCAAAAAAATATTTAAATGATTTATGATTTCAATTGTGCTTTTCATATAATCGATATGAAAATATGACAAAACTAACAAAGGTGACAATAAGAATAGTAGAAGAAAATAATTTGAGATTGATTACAATGAAGACTATTTGTAATTGAGTGCATTCTTATTATTCACATTTTCTATCATTCAACAATATTACATTGTCACTTTGCATTCATATCACATTTGAATGATCTGATAGGTGTATGAATGCTTCAAAGCATGATGTACATCTCAAAATATACAAAAATTTTAATAATTTGAAAATGTGACGCTGATGCCTCCAATTGGAATTGCTTTAGGATTCATATTTTGGATCTATCATGCTCGTGAAGGCACACCCTCGAGAAAAAACCTGGTTTTTTTGAGTGCAAAACTTGAGGGAAAGGTTTGCACCCCTCAAGAGATTTGATCCCCCTCTTCGCGCATGATAGATCCGTGAGAAGATGATCTAGTCGGTATGATAGCAGATGGCTAGAAGTATAACTTTGGACCTAGTTGTTATCACTCTATAATTTATAAGGTTGGCAAGACTAAATTATAAAGAGAAATATCAAAACCACTTGAAGCCTAGGATATAGCCCTCCTAGACTTAGAGAGGTATCTCTCTATCAGATTTAGATTTGTTTTAAGCTTCTTGATATTAGGCTAGTTCAATTGATTGGGAGGGTTTTTTGTTTGATTGTTCATGGTTGAATTTTAAGGGGTTTCGCTAAACAATTCCCATTGGGCTATGGAGTCGAAATGGGCTGGGTAAATGCATCAAATCCCAGAAGGAAAGAAAGGAAAGCAAGGTGAATACTAGTGTTTATAAATGAATGGAATTATGAGATGAAGAAAAGTGCTTTCAGTAATGACTTAAGAGCAACTAAGAAATCTTAAAACATACATAAGAAGAAAACATTGAAATTGTAAAGACATCAGAATTAAGGTACTCTGAACAATAAATCTTCATCTAACCTTCCTGTTTTACAATTAGAATTTTAAATGACATACATGGAAATATTACAGTGGAAAATATTAAACGTGAATAAGGAAGAACATCACCAAGACAACACAATACATGAATATTGCAGACTGATCTCTTTATTGATGCTCTAGCTTGAAAAATTACAAGTACTGGAAATGAAAACTGCTTACAAAACCAGGGTCCAACACCTATTACTGAATAAAAAGATACATTTAAAATACTTGCAATTGATTGTCGTTATCAGAAGGGAATCAGTTCTTTTATTACAACATAACTAAAACTTGACCTGTGCGTCTCATGCATGGACACATTGTGACAATTTTTTCAACGGATGGCTAAAGTCACTATGAAACCACCATTGAGTGTAGTGAACCTTTTAGGAGATATCTAGAGTCCTTGTGAAGCAATTTGTTCTGTGTTGTAGCGAGCTGTTGTACAGGAAAATGGGACATTGTGGGATCGTTCTGATAAACAAGATCTGCTAACATGGATAGTTTGCTGAGCTGCCTATTTGGTCACCATGATCAGTTGTCATCTCCCCTGGAGTCTACATATATTTTCCCAATTATCTGGAGTCAGAATCTTAGTTCTATTCATCTTTCGATAGACTTCATCAATCTCGGTGTACTTCACGAACTTTGGCCTCAATTGAAAAATGTGCTTAATCTCATGTTGTATGACGCCATCGTTGCTGATAACTTCATAAAATGCTTTCCTTGTCATAATGTTTTCATGTTTGTTTGCTTGGATGTGTATTTCGAGATCTCTGTGAGCCTTTTTACATAATCTGTCCTAGGTATCATCTTATCATTGATAAAAAATAAGGCAACCCCTTTTTTTTCAGTGGCTCAATTCTATTGAAAAATATACTTACGCCAATCTCCAGCTAATGGCATCTTTCTTCTAGCTGTGTAACCAGACTCTTTTTGTTCAACACCCTTTTTACCTCAAGTATAGTGGTTTTTATGTCTGCCACTTCCAGTTGTTCCAATTCCCGCCTGCTTTTAGAATTTAGAAATCTGATGATGTTGTTGGAAGTTTGGGGCTTATCCCCAAGTTCATAATTTTCTTTTCTAATGGAAACTTCCACCAACTCGATTAAATCCCTCTATTCAAAAATATCATTCATGGATTCATTCATAGAATCAATTATATCCAACAAAATAATTTGTTTGAGTCTTCCTACCATGCTTCCAATCGAGGACTCCTGAAGGGACTTCTGCAAATGTTCAATTCAATTTTTACTGATCTGTAATTCTGAGGCATGTGCTAAATATTTCCTTTTCAGCTGCTCTTATAGGTTGCTGAGATGATCCTGCAACTTCTTAATTTCTATTTTCTGTAAGGACATGTTCTCCATTTCCTTCTTCTGGTGTACTTGTTGTTTATGTAGATGTTGGAATCAATGTAATAGGGATTGTCTGTAGTGGAATCATGGCCTTAGTTGATTCTTTCGCTGCTCCCTTCACTACATCTCTTATTTCTTTCTGCCTTTATTTTATCATTTTCTCCATCTCACCCTCCATTTTCTTAAGTTTTTATGCTTCTTCAACGATCAATTGCAATATCTCTACCTTCTGTGTTTCATTGGCTTCTATCTCCTTGGAAATAGGGTCTTCTGTCACTAGCATCTTGAGTTGTCTCTTCAAAGAAGCTATGTCTGCATTCTTTTTCCTTACCAGTGTTTCTGCCACTACTAGGTTCAATAGATCATACCCAATTTTCATTACTAAATCCTGCAGGGATTTAATCTTTGTGTCTTTGGCCGTGGAAGAGATCATTTCCATCTTTAGTTGTGACTGTGTGTTGGACAAAGTAACCTGAAACTTTGAGAGACTTATAGCTGTACTGGTCAAGGTGGAGGAGACCATCTCTCCAATCTACTTGTGCATGTCCATTTGGTCTATAGGATGGATATGTTCTATATCAAACTCAAAGGAGGTCTTCTTGTAGTCTGTTGCACCTTTGTGCTGAGGAATTTGTTCATCCAAGAATGCCATCCTCATTCTTCCCTTATCAGAATCAAATGCTGATAGAAGTCTACTTTGGGAGTTGCTTGTTTTTTTCTAAGATTTTTTATATGTGTTGGTCTTGAGAACCTCGTTCCTTCTTTTTATTTCTTTGAATGTTTCATATATATCTTCCTCTTCTTGCATTGCAGTGGATGTAGGAGTCTACACATTTTTCAATTAGAAAGGAACAGTGGCAGAGGATGTTGAGAGAATTGTTTGGCCACCTGCAAGAGATGAACCTGGTGAATCTCTGATTGTGATGACAGTTTGCTGGTCCTTCTCACTGCCCTGGTAAAAGTACATGTGGATTTGGGCCCTCTTCCTATATTCCATTTTGAATTATTTAGTGGATGGATCAATATCCATGTCTATTCAATCCTCCCAGGTCCTCTTGATTCCTATCTCCTCTTCGGGCTCCTTTCCTTTGTCATCTTGAACTTCTACAACTTTAATTTCTTGTGGAGTTGGTGCTTGAATTCCTAAAGTAGAGATGACTTGCTCTTCTACCTCCTGGAGTGTGTTCGCCACCCATTCTTCTTTGTTCATATATTGTTCTATCTCTAATCAGTGAGTATGAATGTAGGGTGTGGACTTGTTCTCAACCCTCTTCTTGGAGATGATCCCTATTGGATCATAGGACCAAGTGAAGCTATGTGTGAACTTAATCACCTTCAGCATTTTATCTGCCTCATCCCCTGCTCCTCTGTTGTTGAAAATAGATGGACCAATTTGTGATTTTATCTTGAATTGTGACTTCTTCTTGACAGAGACAAAATTAACCTCATCTGCATTTATCATTTGTCTGATATATTCTAGTGCAAATATTCTCATAGCGAGGTACTTGGGCAATTTGTATGGAGCCAATTCACTGCCATAAACTCTGACCTATGTGTAGTTTTGGTAGAGGTACCAATCAGTTGTCCTAATATGATCTGTCAACTGCATCACCTTCTTGATTTCCTCACTGATCCTTGGCTCTGTGGTACTACTGAGTGCAATGATTGCAGGATGAAAAAATAGGTATTCAAACTCTTGTAGGAATAGCTTTTCTTCTCCTTCATCAGTAAATTTGTCCATAAAATTATAGATTGGGATTGAGAGTTAGCATTCTTCTTCATCATATCAAATTAGAACATGTTGGATTGAAAATAAGCGAACATGTACACCAACAGAGAGGTGTATTTGAATACCTCTTATGTGTGGAATTTCGAGAACCGATCATGGATTGCATCAACAAGAAACTCAGCATAGTTGAACATAACAGTGGGCTTAGCATCTGAGGAGAGGATAGATAAGAAACTAATACTGGCTTCATTTACCCACTGATAATTGTGGTACCCCAATAATTAAGAAAAATGGATGATGGATATGGGGGATTCTTGGTAGGCATTGGTGTATTGGTGGCCATGAATAATTCTAAGGTTTTGGCCCTGCTAGTGGAATCTAGCTATTATTATAGCTCTAAAAGGGCCTCATATGAAAAAGGGATAGTGTTCTCAACAATGGGGACTTGCATCATCTCTTGAATGGATGGGGCATTTATGTAATATAAATTTTCTCCTGCAAGGTTCACTAGGGCTCTCCATTCACTGTCATAGTGTGAGTGGCATTTTCTGATTAGATTAGGGAAGCTATGGGTTCTGGGAAATATGTAATAAGGAAAATTGTTTCTCTAGAGGCCTATATCATCGACTTATTCAAGGAATTCATCCTCAAGGCAACAATAGACATTGAAAAAATCAGAGTCAAACTCAGTCTTGAGGATCTTGTAATGTCTATCAGTCAGGGGTATGTGATCTAAGTCTACCTGAGGATAGACCATGGGATTGAAAGGTTGCTGATTTGCCTTTGGAGGCATCTTATGTCTTCTGCGATTCAATTCTCGGTCTATAATGAAGAATGGGATGACAAAAGGGGGAACATAGAAAGGAAAATTGCCATAGAACAGAGCTTGGGGAAGGGAAAAATTAAAATGAACAGGGGGCAGAGTTATAATAGAACCATGATCGGAACTATGGAGACCTGATGATTTCTCTTGGATAAGTGCAACCCTTTCCTAATTGCGGTTCTATGTGACTCACCTGCGCATTTGAAAATCTGTAACATCTTTGACAATATTCAGCAGAGTAAACTCTACTTCTATGTCAATTTTGAGATTTTATCACTATGATTAGGTGGTCATTCATTAGGTGAGGGCCCGTTGGATAACGGACTGGCCATTAATGGTGCAATGGCTGTGTCGGAAGAGGTGATGGGATTGGATGGAGGAAAAGGTGGGAGTGAACGTGGCACCAACAGTGTAGATAATGGTCAACAGGCGTGATGGTATTGTAAAACAACAAAGCCATTTTCGGAGGGGGGCACGAGCAGTGAGTGGTAATGGAATGGGGAGGTGTGAAGAGCTATAGGTGTGAAACGTAGTAGAGCAGGTAGTGATGGATACAGCCCATTTCGGACCCCCCCCCCCCCCTTTGTTAATTTTCGACGGCTGAGGGGCCGGGGGGCGACGAAAAGAAACAAGGATCACCGGATATGGGGTGAAGAGCAGAGATGGAAGATAAGGTGGAGGTCATTTAACATGGAGGGGATGTGCGATGTGGTGGTAGGGGAAGGGTAATTTGGTAAGGAAGTTTAATGACTTCATGGGTTCCAAATTCGAGGCTATCAAATGAGGTGAAAGCTCGAAGAACTTCTAGAAGTCACTAGAGGTTGGGAAGATTCCTGGAATCCAATGAAACATTCGCTCCTAGTTGACCAACGCACTTTAAAGTGGGCCTATATCCTCTACTACACATCCTTGCATGGTAGTATATGCTCTGCAAAGTAGTTATAGTTGTCTAGGGGTGCGTTTATGGCTCAATGGGGCACTTAAACTAGCATCTAGCCAGTGAAAATTTCATGAAGGAAGACCACCAATGTAATGAATTGTTTAGGGCATGTAGCAACCAATTTAGAGTATGATAGATGTAGAAATTTTAATACAAATTATGTATTTCCTGGATTATCTTTATCTAACAATTATATGCCATTGTTAAATACAAAATCACTTCTAAAAAAATCTTGCGGAATTTAAAACAGGATCACCAATTGCAATATCAAGGAGAAAGATCAATCACACATAACACAGATGTTTTTACCAGGAAAGAATAAAGCTAAAAAACCCACTGTCATGTATTATTTATATATCATGGATCATGAAACAATCTCATACAAATCTCTAATCCAAGAGCTCTCAGTACAATATACAATCGTCTCACACTGTATTGCAGAAATTGGCAAATGCCTTAGCCAAATGTCTGCCTCACAAAAACCTGCCTCCACTATGCAATCCAAGATGATTAAAAAAACCAATTCAATGAAATAATTCCCTCCTTGACTGCGCAATCCTCATGAGCATATCCAATGTGTGTTTGGCTTGCTTCAGTGCAACCCAATATAGTACAATTTATAGTCAATTGTCCCTTTCACCTACATCTCAACTGGGTCTCCACTGGATCTGACATGCATGTAGCTAACAGTAGTAGATATTTAGTTGCATGTGAGACCACTGATTGTGAATTAATTAATAATTAATTCATTGATCTCTCACTAGTGTATCTTCAGTTACAACTAGCACAACTGAGTTTAACTCACTTAACTAAGTTCAACTACTTTATAACTCACATAACTACACATACAACTCTATTACAACTTCGAATCACTCAGTTACAACTAAGTCCACTTGCATGTCCCACCAACCAACCTTTGAACTCGAAATTACTTCAGCTAATTGGTTTTCCACTTCACTTAACTGATTCCAAGTGCTCCATGAGAATAGATTAATATTTATTGTCCAACTATTATTAAGGGATAATAATAGTCGACATGCATTTATAAATATACATGTGATCTATAAATAGAACTTGCACATACATATAAAAATAGAACATCGTCTCTAAATATAATTTTCTCACCATCTAAATAGACATCATCTATAAATAGAAATTTCTCATCCATTCTAAAAATAAACTTCCACCTAAAAATAGCTTGAGGCTCCATCCTAGTGTAGGTGCTTAATTTTCACTAGGATCTTCTTGTTGAATATCAACACTCCCTCTCAACAAGAAATGGATTATCCTTCACCCTAATCCTGTCTCTATGGTATTCGAATTTGCTCCTGGTGAGCACCTTTGTCAGAATATCTGGATCCTGATATTCCATAGGAATGTACTGAAGCAACATGATCTTTTGTTGCACACAATCTCTGATATGATGATATTGGATATCTATATGCTTAGATCTATCATGAAACACATTATTAATCGAGATTTTAATGCAAATATGATTATCACAATGAATCATTGTCGGACCTAAATGAGAACCAAACAAACCATTCAGAATATTTCTCATCTAGATAGCCTCACATGTAGCTTGAATTGTTGCTATGTATTCTGCTTCTGCTGAACTAAGTGCCACAGATCTTTGTTTCCTGCTGTACCAAGAAACAGTTATAGATTTGATACCAAAGATCCCCCCTGATGTGCTCTTTCTGTCCGTTGGGCTTCCCGCCCAATATGCATCCGTGAAGCCATGAAACTTCACCTCATTCGTCTGTCTGTAACATAAGACATAATCATATGTGCCCCTCAGGTATCTCAAGACATGCTTTCCCGCCTTCCAAAAGAGCTTGGTAGGATTAACCATCGCTTGAATAAGTTGGTTCACCACATAGCATATGTCTGGTCTTGTATTCACTAAATAAATTAGCAAACCCACTAACTATCGATAGATAGTAGCATCCACTACCTCTCTAGATGTAGTGTCCTCTTTCCTCTAGTTTCCTAGAAGAGGAGTATCCATGGGTTTGCAACCCTGCATGTGAAACTTACCTAGTATCTCCCTTACATACTTTCCTTGAGACACAAAAAGTTCACCATCTCGCTGCCATATTTCCAATCCATGGAAATAATGAAGGAGACCCATCTCCTTCATCTCGAACTCCTTTGCAAGGTCTTCCTTGCATGAGTGTATCAACTGCTCATCACAAAATAGTATTAAATAATCAACATAAAGAACGATGATTAAAATCTTACCCTCCACCACAATTTGGTATAGGTTTGCATCCGCCTTACTCTTGGTGAAGCTAAGTCCAGTAAAATATCTGTCTATCCGAGTGTACCAAGCACGGGGTGCTTGCTTTAGCTCATACAACACTCTTTTGAGTCTGCACACATGTGACTCGCTACTAAAGATCTCAAATCCTTCATGTTGCTCAATGTACACCTCTTCCTTAATGATCTCATTGATAAACGCAGTATTCACATCCATTCGATGAATCTGCTAACCCATCTACACTGTGAGATCAAGGATGGTCCTTATGGAAGAATACCGTGTGACAGGTGCAAAGGTTTCTTCATAATCAATCTCCTCGATTTGTGAGAAGCCCCGGGACACAAATATGGCCTTGTATTTCTCAACACTCCCATCAACATCTTGCTTTACCTTATAGATCCATCTTGAACCTACCACTAATTTATCAACCGGCCTTGCAAAAATTTCCCAAACACTGTTTCTAAAAATGGAGTCATACTCCTCCACCATTGCATCAACCCATGTGGGCTCCTTCACTGATTCTTGAAAGGAAGATGGCTCAGTCATAATACATTTTCTCATGAGAGCCATGTATCTAGTAAATTGGTTAGTAGACTGTCTTTGTTTGTGCTGTGAAGTAGGGGCTCCTATATTCTGCGTAGCATCAAGTCTTAGCCTCTTAGCTTCTATGGTACACCTTTTGCTAGTTCTGATGTTTGGATCTGCGTGAGTGGACTCCTCTACTCCATGAACCTCCTCCTGTGGCTGATCCACATCTAGAGACTCATCTTTGGGAACCAATAATTCCTCCTCCGCATGCAAGTCCAACTCCCTCTCAAGCGACAACCGCATGGATTTCCCCTCAACGAATTTTATATCTCGTCGCATAATATTAATATTACTATTAGGAAAATACACACGATAATTATGGGGTGTTTCTTTGTACCCCAAAAATATCCCAACTTTAGAAATCGGCTCCAGGTTCTTTCGGGCATTCTTGATCACATGCACATAAATAGATGAGCCAAAAATCTTAAAGTGAGAAACATCCAGTTTCTTACCAGTGAAAGCTTCTTCAGGTGTACTCATGCCAAGTACTCTATGAGGACAACGATTTTTCACATAAACCGTTGTGTTGCATGCTTCCACCCACAAATGCATTGGTAGGCCCTGATCATGCAGCATTGCTCTTGTTGCACCCATGATCGTTCTGTTCTTCCTCTCCACGAACCCATTTTTTTGTGGTTTATGAGGCACTATGAGTTCTCTTAGAATTATTTCTTTGCTGCAGAAGTCTTTGAATTTGTTATGGATGTATTCTCCACCATTATCGCTCCTCAGATCCTTCACTTGCTTCCTCGAATCTTTCTCCACCAATGCCTTAAACTCATAGAACTTTAAGAATGTTTGATCCTTCTTCTGCATGAAGAAGATCCAGCATTTACGAGAAAATTCATCAACAAAAATAACATAATACATGTGTTTTGTTGTTGAAGTAATCGAGAATTGTCCACACACATATGTGTGAACTCTCTCCAGGATTACCGAAGCACGGTTCTCCTTTTCATGAAAGGTGGACTTTACATACTTCCCCATGGTGCAACCCTTGCACTAATATAATTGAGCAAGTGTTCCCATTGGATGTCCAATAGATATTTGCTGCATGACTTTCAAGGCTCCATGATGAAGATGGCCCAATCGCCTATGCCATAATTCTCCCTCATCTAGGCTCACCACTTTTTTTGCCTTGCCCATCATGGCAGCGCATCCATCTACCTCCAGCTTGTAGACATTCTTAACTTGAATCCCTATCCTCTTGGCTTGACCCATTTTTTTATGTCACAGGAAAGCTTTTCCATTGTTGAAAATAATGTCATAGCCTTTGTCCTCCAACATTGCGATTGAGACCAAGTTTTTCTTCAGACCTGGAACATGCATAACATCTTTCAATTGAAATGGTATACCTGACTCCCTCTCAAAGGTAATGGTACCAATTCCGGTCGCACTGTATCATCCATCGTTGCCCATCTCTATATGCATTTGGAGATATTTCTCCTCCAAGTCACTGAAAAGCTCCTTATCTTCCATCATGTGGAAGGAAGCACCACTATCTAGATACCACACCGATCCCAATGCACTTGACACCATGAATTTGATCAAAGAGAAATCAAGTTCAAATTGCGAGGCAAGGACCTCACTAGCTGCAGCTCCAGCAGCCTTCTTGTTCTTCTTCTTCGATGGACAGTTAGTGGCGAAATGCCGATGTTCATGACAGTGAAAACACTTCACCTTGGATAGATCCAACTTCTTGCCTTTAGACTCGAATTTTGAATGGAATTTCTTCCCCTTCCTTTTCCTTGCCTTGGTAGCCAAAGCAAAATCCTCTTCATCATCATGTTTTGATGAAGAGCCATCTCTGGTGTTTCGCCTGAACTCCTCCTGCACTAAATCCGACCATAGTCATTCCCAATCCAACAGTTTTTCCCGTCCGTTGACAGAGTCTTCATAATTTTTCCAACTCTTAGGAAGTCCCAAGAGAGCCAATTCAACAAATCATCATCAGCAACATTGATTCCCACATTCCCCAGTTCATCCCGACATTCAAAAAATTTTGTGAGATACTTTGGAACATTGTCGACCTTTTCCATCTTGATCTTTCTGATTTTGTCCTTTAGCGCCAATTTCCTATGGTCGTTGCTGATTTGGAAAAGATCCGTTAAAGCCTTCCACATAGCATATGGAGTGGCTTTCCCATGAAGGCTTGAGACAATGTCGTCTCGTACACCTTCCAACACAATCCTTCTCACCTTCGCCACGTTATTTTGCCATGCCTCAATTAATGCAACATTCGTTGAAGTGGTCTTAGGAACATCACTGTCGATGAATTCCTTCAAGCCATTATCTTAGGGTCGCCTCCATCATGTCCTTCCAGGCAATGTAGTTCGAGCTGCCCTAGATTTCACACTCTAGCCACAAGCCATTAAAAGCCATTTTGATGTTTACTCAATTGTAGCACAAAGAAATTCTTGTAGTAAATCCAAATTGTTTCCACCAACAAACTCAGCTCATGCTTCAAAATTGCAATCTTCTATACTCTGATACCATGTAAAAATTTTAATACAAATTATGTATTTCTTGGATTCTCCTAATCTAACAATTATATGCCACTTTTAAATACAAAATTTCTTCTACAAAAATCTTTCGGAATTTAAACACGATCACCAATTGCAATCTCAAGGAGAAAGATCAATCACACATAACGCAAATGTTTTTACCGGGAAATCACAAAGCTAAAAACCCTACTATCATATATCAGGTATATATCATGGATCATGAAATAATCTCATACAAAACTCTAATCCAAGAGCTCTTAGTACAATATACAATCGTCTCACACTATCTTGAAGAAATTGGCAAATGCCTTAGCCAAATTTCTGCCTCACAACAGCCTGCCTCCACTGCGCAATCCAAGATTATTACAAAGACCAATTTGATGCAATCATGCCCTCCTTGACTGCGCAATCCTCATGAGAATATCCAATGTGTGTTTGGCTTGCTTGAGTGCAACCCAATATAGTACAAATGATAGTCAAGTGTCCCTTTCCCCTACATCTCAATTGGGTCTCCAGTACTGGATCTGACATGCATGTAGTTAACATTAGTAAATATTCAGTTGCATGTGAGACCACTGATTGTGAATTAATTAATAATTAATTCACTAATCTCTCACCAGTGTATCTTCAGTTACAACTAGCACAACTGAGTTTAATTCACTTAACTGAGTTAAACTACTTTACAACTCACATAAGTACACATCCAACTCTGTTACAACTTCGAATCACTCAGTTACAACTAAGTCCACTTGCATGTCCCACCAACCAACCTTTGAACTCTAAATTCCTTCAGCTAACTATTTTTCCACTTCAGTTAATTGATTCCATGTGCTCCATGAGAATATATTAATATTTACTGTCCAACTATTATTAAGGTATAATAATAGTCAACATGCATCTATAAATAGACATGCGATCTATAAATAGAACTCACACACACATATAACAATCACCATCCATAAATAGGCATCATCTATAAATCGAATTTTCTCATCCATTCTAAAAAGAGACTTCCACCTAAAAGTAGCCTGAGGCTCCATCCTAGCATAGGTGCTTAATTTTCACTAGGATCTTCTTGTTTTCCCTCAACAATAGACCCTAATGAATATTGATCTATGTTCTGGGATGATGCCCAAATCGACCTGTAACAAACCTTGTAGGTTTTGGAATTCTAAGAGTAGCAACACTTCCATCTTTATAGATGTGAGTGGTAGGCGTCCTTGTTGCCATAATTTTACTTTCAATTTTTTTTGCCAACATGAATGCCTTCTCCAATGAATCAAGTTCCCAAAGGCAAACCTCATGTTAGATGTTATCCTTTAAAGTCCCTATGAAGACATCAATCCTGTATTCCTATGGAATATCAGTTACCCTTATATTCAATTTTTGGAAGTCCTCAGTGTGCTCCACCATTGAACCCTTTTGTTTGAGATTTATCAATTGGATAAAGAAGGTGTTTCTCTTTGTATCCTCATAATGTGCTATCGTTTCCTCCGTAAAAATTGACTAAGTGACAATTTTTTTATGAGAGAAAAGCCATCGATACCGTACAAATGTATTTTGTTTTAAATACAAAGTTGCAATTTGTAACTTTTGTGTGTTTTTCACATTATGGAGATCAAAATATTGCTCCATCTGTAGTATCCATGTTTCGGAATCATTTCCATCAAAATTCCTCATATCGATCTTTAGAATATGATGGGTCTTGAATCCAACATTAGAGTTTATGAAATCACGATTAAAATTTATTTTTTTACCATCATTTGTTTCCTCTACTACCTTTTCACCATTAGGAATCATTTCACGTATCAACTTTGTCAAACCTTCCTTCAAACCTTCCATGTCTACTTTTAGATCATTCTTCATGTCTTCCATGTTATCTTCCATGTCATCCATATTAGCTTCCATGTCATCCAACATTACCTCCATATCATTCTTCAAACCATCCATCTTACCTTCCATGCCTTTCTTCAAGCCATCCATCTTATCTTCCACGCCTTTCTTCAAAACTTCCATTTCATTTTTTGTTACTCTTTGCGAGAGAGAAAGTTGTTGTACTTATTCTTGTAATTTTGATATATCATGCTGCACTTCTTCCTCTTCATGATTCATAGTAGAGCCTTCTGAAGGCTTAATGGGTGTTGAATTCTGGGGTCATTTTAGAACCCAATATGGATATATATGCTTCAATAAACCCTTGGAATCACTTCAAACTGATTTTTCAAACAAGACTTATGCAATTTGAAAAACAAATACACACATTTTACTTGCTTTTGAGGAGCTCGATATTGAAGCTGGTGTATCTCTATAATTTTATATCCCCGAGATTCTATCTTCGGTAATTTAGTATCCCTCTTAATATTCTTTCCAATGCCACAGGTGTGACCTAATTTGGATTCTTCAAGGCAAAGTTATGCCCAGTCTCCCAAAATGACCTAATTATGGACTGGTTCAATAGAGAAAAATTGTACAACATGCCACGTGTCATTGTTTCCTCCTTCAAATTTGAAATAGAGACATAGGAAGCTATAGTCTATTTCATTTCGACCACTTTTCACAGAATTCCAATTTGATGCTCAGAGATAGGGTTATGCCGATTGTCCCAAGGTCATCTCTTTGAGATGAAATTTGGGAGCCTACAAAATCCCTAACTTCCACAGATCATATCTCCGAAAATATTTCTAACCTAGATCTGAAATTTTTACACAATGTTCCTTGGGATTTCTTCGTAAATGGATTTTTTTTTTTTTAGCTTCTGAACCTTCATAGAAAAAATTTTATAGTAAACATTCCACGATGACCTATTTGAAGTTGCGAAACCCTAGAATCCAAAGCTCTGATACCAAATGTTATGAAACCAGCTCCCAAAATAGAATAAAATAGAGATCAACGACTTAGAAATCAGCCACTTCAAGGGGGGAACCTCCTTTACATTACATAAATGAAAAATTCTTGGATGATACAAATTAAAAAACCTCCTTTCAATATATAGGAGACCATAGGGTCACAACATAATTGTAGCTGACCTAACAATAATAATGTAAAGGCACAACAATAACAATAGTGGGATTTTATGGGGCACAATAATAACAATATGGGGACTATAGGGGTACAAAAATAATAATAAGGGGCCTACACTAATAATAATAAGGTACTACACTAGTAATATAGGGACCTAACATCCACGTTCGACGATTCTAGCCTTCCTATCATCCCCTAAGAAGGCATCACCAACATCATACTTCTCATACTCGCAAAACCACTCCCTATGGGGAGTGAAGTGAAAGGATGCACTTGAGTCAATCAACCATGCCTCGTGATCTACATGTGTATTTGAATAAGAAGCCAAATACACATCCCCACATTCAACTGAGGTGGTTTTCGCCTCTGCAAAAGGAGAATCATCAGATCCCTTTCCTCTCTTAGGAGCTTTATATCTACAATCCTCTTTGAAGTACCCTTCCTTTCCACATTTTCAACACACCTTTATAGACTTTCCTGGAGATTTAGATATCCCTCTAGATTTAGATCTCCCACTCGTGAACTTATTTTTGTTTCTGTTATGGGACCGTCCTCATACAGACAAGGCATCTGCATTTTGGCCCTCCATATTTTTCCGTATCATTTCCTCCGACATCAAGGCTGAGACTATTTCATCAAAATTCAAGGTAGTTGTATTGCTACCTGTTGCAAAAACTAGACTATCCCACGAATCTGGTAGAGAACATAACAAATTGACGCACTTATCTTTATCTAAGATTTTAATATCAACAAATGAAAACTGACTTTCCACAGTATTGAAGGTATTCAAATTCTCTATCACCAAGTCTCCATCCTTCATCCTCAGGTTATACAACTTTTCCACAGGAACAATTTATTCACCAGAGACTTAGATTGGTACAGAGTCCCTAACTTGTCCCACAAAGCCTTCGTCGTAGCTTCCCCAGATACATTCAACAATACATAATCTAAGATACATAACCATATTGTGTTACCTGCCTTCTGATCCAGCTTGACCAGTCTTCATCTGACATTGTCATTTGTTTAGTACCTAGATCTAACGTGATGCACTGATATTTATCCACCTGCAGATCCTCCATATTGAGCTTCCACAACTCAAAAATCTGACCATTAAATTTCTTGATCTCTATCTTTCCACTACTCGCCATCTTCTTTCACCGCAAGAATTTATCCTACAGATCTCCCACTGAACCGGGTCTACCATAGGCCCAAGAAAAAAACCCCTTAGTAGTAATGACGTCCCTTTGAAGCCAAAACAACTCTGATACCAAATGTAGGTTTTAACCCTGTACATAAATTATCTGCAATAAAATTCTTAAAAATAGAAAAGAAACAATAGTGAGAGCATAAAACATAAAACAAATATACATAGAGATTTTCCCTTGGATTCAAAATTGAGACTACTAGCTTGATTTTTCATTATATTACTTTCAATATATATATATATATATATATATATATATATATATATATATATATATATATATATATATAGATATATATATATATATATGTTCAGTCATTCATAAACCCCAATCCATTAACCCTCAATTAGAACATAATCGTAGTTCCTTTGACCGGATCTACAAAATACCATGAGCAGAAATACATCATTCCCAAAACCATGTGAAAATCCATGCAAAAAACCATAGGCGAGTCTTCCCACCTAATATAGGGTCCAAAAAAAAACTCTCGGGACACTGCCCCAGACCCTATACAACGGGGGCTACACCCCCCTTCTGAACCCCCTGTTGTCCCTACTTCTAGTTGCGGAAAGAATATAACACACACCCAAAAAATTTAAGAGTAAAGTAAATATATATGGGGAGAGGTGGGAAAAGGAGAGAGATTGAGTGAAATAAATAGGGAAAACCAACATATGAACACATAGAGCATAGGGTGGGGGAGTGGGAGAGGGAGAGGGAGGGAGTGAGAGAGAGAAAGGGGGGAAGTGAGACAGAGAGAAGAAGAGGGGAATGGATATAGATGCATGGTTAGAGAGGAGAGAGAGAGAGAAGAATAGAGAGAGAATGAGAGAGAGATAAAGAGAGATAGGGGAAGGGGTGAGAGAAAGAGAGAGAAGGAGGGAGTGAGGATTGGAGACAGAGAAAGATAAAGCGATAGGGAGAGAGAGATATATCTAGAGAGGGATTTTTGTGAAGGAGGGACTAAGGAAGGGAGGTATGGATAGGGAAATAGAGGAAGGGAAAGGGGGGAATGGGGTGAAATAGGTCAGAGAGAGAGAGAGAGAGGGAGAGAGAGGGGAGGAAAGAGAATGAAAGAGGAAGGGATATATAGAGATAAGAGTTGGAATTGTGAGAGAAAGAGGGGGGGATATGAGGAGAGAGTGAATGATTGAGTGAAATTAAAAGAGTGAGGGGGGAAAGTGAGATAAAGAGTGTGGTAGAGAAATAAGGGGGAGTGATGGACGTAAATAGAGATAATGAAGGTTGTTTTGAAGGAGAGATTAATAGAGGGAGGGTGGGAGGAATACATAAAAAGAGGAAGGGAGAGGGAGGAAGATGTAGGGAATGGGGGGACAGAGAGAGAGAGAGAGAGAGAATTCAATTTTAGAGAGTTAGGGTGGAGGATAGAGAGAGATGATTCCATTTTATAGAGTTAGCATGAAAGTTAGAAACAATGTCACTTTTAGGTTTCTACACAAACACACACACGGGTGACAAAAGTTTGCACATGATTTAGGAATGCATACACATTCGTAATAGTGCATACACACTCTTAAGTGAAATATGCATGCACTTGTACCAACAAACAACAAGTGAGGAATGTCAAGGGATGAAGGAAGGTCATTAATGGTTAGGAACAATAATCTCAATTAAAATTTAATTACTAAATAAATTATTGAACCAAAAAATGATATGTTACTCTATCATGTTTATGAAACCATTTTCCCAACTTGGCTTTAATACTATGTAAAAATTATTATTTCATAGTGTTTGTATTCTTATATCTACCTTGATATGCTAGGGAATACTTTCAAGGCCTATTACAATATAAACACAAGGTACTATTGTTTTAAATCACTACCAACCCAAATTATAATAACATTATATATATATATATATATATATATATATATATATATATATATATATCTTGATTGTAAGCTCTGTAGGTCATCTTCATTCATTCATTCAAAAGTAGGTTACAACCATGAAAGATGTTTAGTGGCTTCAACCTTCCCAATGGGAAACCAGATCTGTTGGCCACTGAAACACATTATAACCTATCCAAAATTGTTAGGTCCCTATATTACTAGTGTAGTCCCTTATTATGTTAGTATATCCCCCCTTATTATTATTTTTGTACCCCTGTAACCCCTATATTGTTATTCTCGTGCCCTTACATTATTATTGTTAGGTCGGCTAGGATTACATTGTGGCCCCATGGACTCCTATATATAGAGAGGAGGTTTTGTCATTTGTATCATCCAAGAATTGTTCATTCATGTAATGTATTGAAGGTTTCCCCCTTGAAGTGGCTTATTTCTAAGGCATTGATATCTCTTTTATTTTATTTTTGGAGCTGTTTTCTCAACATTTGGTATCAGAGCTTTGTATTCTAGGGTTTGCTGCTCCAAATAGGTCATTTTTGAATTTTCACTATAACATTTTTTCTACAAAGTTTCAAAAGCTGAAATTTTTAGATTACAAAGCCGAAATTCTGAGGAACATCGTTGCAAATTTTTAGAGCTTGGCTCACAATATTTTCAGAGATATGATCTATGGAAGTTAGGGCTTTTTGTAGGCTCCTGAATTTAACCTAAAAATGGCATTGCGAAATTTTCTCTATAAATATTTTTATACAAGGTTTCAGAAGCTGAAATTTTCATAGAGCGAAGCCGAAAGCCTGAAGAACCTGTTGTGAAACTTTTAGATCTTGGTTCGTAAGATTTTCAGAGATATGATCTGGTGAAGTTAGGTCTTTTTCAGGCTCTCGAATTTCATCTCAAAGAGGTGATCATAGGAAAATATTCATAACTCTCTGTCTGAGCATCATATTGGAATGTTGTAAAATGTGGCCTCAAGTACACAGACTTTAGTTTTGTGTCTATCAAGTTTAGAGCCAAAGGAGGAAACAGTGACACGTGGCAAGTCATACAAGTTCGCTCTACTGAGCCAGTCCATAATTAGGTCTTTTTGGGAGATTGGACATAACGTTTTCTTGAATAATCCAAATCATGTCAGACCTATGGAATTCAAAAGAAGATTCAGAGGGCTACTTGAGGGCCGAATTTCAGATATTGAAGATCTGAAATCACAGAAATAATTTAGTTTCAATATCGAGCTCCTCAAAATCAAGAAAAAGGTGTGTATTTGTTTTTTCAAATTGCATAAGTCTTGTGTGAAAAATCAGTTTGAAGTGATTCCAAGGGCATATTGAAGAATAGATATCAGTATTGGGTTCTAAAATGCCACCTAAAAATAATTCCATACCAATTAAGCCCTCAAAAATTTATACTATGACGCATGAAGAGGAAGAATTGCAGTATGGGATATCAAAATTACGGTACCAAGTGCAACAAATTTCGATCTTACGAAGAGCAACTGAAGATGACATAGATGGTTTAAAATCAGAAATGGAGGATAATTTGGATGGTTTTAAGGATCAAATAAAATCTAATATGGATGATAAAGTAGTGGAAGATCACATCGAGCATCAACAACAAGTTCTCCAACTCTCAAAGGATAACCTAACTTTGGTGCAGAATCAAATGAAACATCAAGAAGATCAACATCACATTGAAAGAAGTTCTGAAGCAGTCACAAAAACAAGAACTCAACAAGTACGATCAATTTCAGAGTATCTCAACAAGTGAAAGAACTTTCCTGTAGAAAATTCCACATGGGAGGATGAGAATTTTATACAGAAGCATCAAGAAATAATCAAGTGTTGAGGACAACACTTGTTTGAAGGAGAGGGGCATGTTAGGTCCCTATATTACTAGTTTAGTCCCTTATTATGTTAGTATAGCGCCCCTTATTGTTATTTTTGTACCCCTGTAATCCTTATATTGTTATTATTGTGCCCTTACATTATTATTATTAGGTCGGCTAGGATTACATTGTGGCCCCACTAGGATTACACTGTGGCTCCATGGACTCCTATATAGAGAGAGGAGCATTTTTCATTTGTATCATCCAAGAATTGTTCATTCATGTAATGTATTGGAGGTTGCCCCCTCGAAGTGGATTATTACTAAGGCATTGATATCTCTTTTCTTCTATTTTTGGAGCTGGTTTCACAACAAAAATCTTAAAACTTTAAGTCTTTCAAACATGGCCATATAGGCCTAAATGTCAAAAATCCATTTTTCATCTACATCTACATAACTACAATAGTTTTTTCTATCTGACATATACAAGATACATTTAACCAAAAAAACCATAACATGACTAAACACTAATCTTCATCGGAGGACTTCACGGGGGAGGGGTTCTTTGTACTAGAACCAGGTAATTATGGCTGAGGGAGGCACGAAATGGCGGATATTCTATTGCTAATTTTGGAATTGAACCAAATGCAATTCCTTCTGAATGTCCTGAAGACCAGGGTCTGATTTTCCATAATTAACTGATGAAGACAAGATGTCTTTAGCAATAATATTCTTCATGAGCCATTAGAGATATATAGTTTGCTTGTATTGGGTGGTTCGACCATGGGTATGACCCAGGTTAGGGGCGAGAACTCACCAATCCTCCAATGACAATTCATCTTCAGCTCGTTGGTTGATCCATGATTCCCATGATGAAATAAATTGTTTCACTTGGGTTGGGGTGCCAACATTGTAATCCTAAACTACTTCTTGGATTGTTTGTGCATCTTTACTACCACCATTTCTCCTTGGTGGTCAAGCTGAGGAAGACCCTTTGCCACTCTGGGTTCCATTATGCCTACCCCACCATCAGCCTCTATTTTTGGTTGTACTAGTGCCAGGGGATGGGCGGACCATTGTATTAATTACAAAACTATCAAGAATATGAGCAGACCAATGAGAAGGGAAGTTCAAAGACCAATTCTTGTCATTGAACCCAAAAACCAAGAGCTAATAATGATTAAAATAACCTGATAATAATACATTAAAAATAGGCAAGAAACAAATATTGTTAGGTGAAATCCTTGTCTAAAAACTGAAAATCATCCATGGAGGCCGCCAACACCATTGTGAACCACTGCTCAACACCGCGTGCTCAGGATTACCATAGAACATTAAGAAGCATGGAAAATTATGCCAATGCAAAAACCAAATAATAGAGATAAGCTCCTCGAGCCTCAAAACTTTGCATGCTGCCTCATTAACATTACAAACCAAATTCAAGAAGGTGTATGTCATTGCTATGGTTGGAATGGATATAACCAACAAATATTCCTCGTTGTTATCAAATCCGACTTTTTCTACCCAGCTAATCTAGATTTATTCAGCTACCGGAATTAACCAAGACCTTTTACTTTTGTGATGGAATCATAATTGCATTTAAAAGAGCATAAAATGCCCACATGTGCATACTTAAACAAGAGGAAACATAATGACGATAAGAAAATCAAGAACACAACACATTGATAACGGAATTCACCCAGTGTGGGTCACATCTTTGGGCCCAGTGTCAAGAGAATGGAGGTCTCTTAATTAATTTTTTCTAATGGTGATGATGTACATGGCATGTTATTTTTCATAACAAGGACAAATACCCTCAAGAAGAGTGGCGGGTCTCTCCACGAGATGTTCTCCCTACATGAACTCTTACTCAAAATGGCTTTTCCTTTAGCATGACAAGCTAATGAAATCTCACATAATGTGGCAAAAAATATCCCTCAACATAGTTTTACATAGGGATCTCAACAATAATACATCATCTTAGAAAAACAAAAGGAAGCATCACATAACTGCATCATGTACCTCCACTTTCGGAGATGCCCGAAAAATGAAAAGCTCGGCTGTTGAAATGGACTACACCACTAAATTCCTGCTGATGAGTGGTGTAAAATCAATTGTCAATTTTTCCAATTATGACATGTCAAAATCTGGGCCTTCGAGAATCTTTTAGATTCCTCGTGATTGCATAAATATTCCTCTCCACTAGTTGACTGGATATCTGCTACTCAGATAACAAATCTGATATCGCCATCACGATCCTTGTGAAATTATGAGAAAAATGAGTATACATTCAGCCACATTCCAACATTGGAAAAATTCATCCTCTAAGGGAATATTTTAGATTCTTCAAAGATTCCTTGCTGCAGGGCACCTGCAATTCCGCTACTCAGATGGCGAATCTGACTTCACCATCGTGCTCCCTGCGAAATTTTGAGGAAAATTTCTATAAACTTGATAAAATTCTGTCACAATAAAAATTTACCTCACAAGGAATCTTTCAGCATCCATGTTCAGGGTTCCACTTCACTGCCTAGGAAAACTTTTGCCCTGGTCTTGGTTCCATCTTTAGGCACATGGTTCTACTAGGCGCTCCCCGAACTCGACCTCCAAGTTTTTCCTTTGTTCAGCCTCAGCTCGATGCTCTCCCCACGGAAATGAGAATTTCGAGTTTATGTATTTGGGCGCCGACAGAGTTTACCATGCATACCATTTGGTCTATTGGTGAAAGGCTTGTAATAGTGGCGGTGAGGTCATGGTTCCGACCCTGCCAACCCCCCACCTTGGCGCATTTTTGTTGACCATCGTAACAAAATGGCTGGCGGGTAGAGAGTCACCTCGCTAGTGGTTTAAACATGGTAAAAATTGTTGGTTTGTTGTGCGGCTTGTTAACAATGTTGACCAGTGGGCACGTCCGTCGGGGGTGGCCTGCCCCATCATCATTTTTTGTAATATATGTGGAGTGTGGTTAGTATAACCATTATTTTGATGGTGTTTGGGGTCGCGAGGTTTGATCGCCTGCAGACCAAATATTTT
The DNA here is from genome assembly GCA_034641835.2 of Pinus albicaulis. NCBI lineage: Eukaryota > Viridiplantae > Streptophyta > Pinopsida > Pinales > Pinaceae > Pinus > Pinus albicaulis. Next base: position 65,125 of record JAXQQM020092985.1, read on the forward strand.
TTTAAATTGTTTTAAAATGTAACGATGCCAGAGGTGGTAAGGGTGGCAGCTTGCCTCCCCTATTTTATATATATTTTGTTTTTTTAAACCAAATATGGTCCTTTCTAATCCATCGAAAAATATGGGTCATTGGACTTTTTAACCGTTCAACAAATTCGCTTGTTCTCGAAAGTCGGATTCTGTGCATCGATTTTGGTCAATTTGTAGCCTCCTTAACCCCGCCACTGAGCCAAGTTTGACCCAAACTTTGAACATTAATAACTCAACCATACGAGCTTGGATTTGAGTGTCATTCACACTGTTGGAATCAGGGTGACAAGCATTACGATCTGGTTCTGGTTTCGCCTCCATCTTACCACTTTTATTTTTTATCTATTATAAGCCCTCTTTAACCTTTGAGCATGTCTGTAGCCACCTGGATCATTCCTCCCCACTGAGGAGTTTTTGGTCCTCCAAAATCATGAACATAATATGCAACTATCCTATACATTTTCTGCACCACAAGTGTCCTGACAGGTCACCCTTCCTTCTCCTTCACCTTTGTTCTTCGAAGCCATAAGTAATGAGCCGACACATACATCCTTTTCAAACATGTAGTACAATATTTTTCAAACTACCTGACCAATAATGACCCAAACATCCCATGTACATACCATGAGTTTATAACACACACTCTCTAGTCAAGTTTACATAAAAATGGAAACAATACCCCGGTTACCAATAAAAGGCCAAAACATCATCGTTTCTTAACAAATGATGGAAAACAATTCATCACTTTTACATTATGTTGCAACGCATGATTTGTAAAGTGAGGCCATGACAAGATATCGTGTCTAATAAAACCATATCTTACTCAACAAAGTGCACCAACATCTATGTGGGGGATTTGATGGTTGAACAACTTCACCGTATGGTTTATGCACAATGCTTTGTCCTTGAGACGTTGCTTTGGATGGAGCCTCCAACATGTGGCTCTTTGATGAACACCTTTGTTGCATTTCCTGCAATAAGTCTTCTTCCTCCATACCTGCTTAACCTACCTCCTTCCCTGGAATAGAGAAGGCCTTTAACACCTCATCCTATTTCATACTTCTATTCTCTTCCAGTACTCAGTAACCACATGGTTATGTAAACCGCAAAAACTACATGTTTTTTTATGCCGTTATTTATGTTCATCATTAGCAACATGCTTGTAATCAAAATGAACTCTAGAATACTAAGACTTGTTATACCTTTCCTGGTTATCTCTAGTGCAATTATGGTGATGAGAGCTTGCCTCATCTTTTCCTCTACAATTTTCATTGCCATGGGATGATGGTAATGTTTTCCCATCATCCTCTTTCCTCGATGGTTTTAAAAATGTCTTGGAAGCTTCTGACACCTTTCAGCACTCTCCTTCGGTGTATCCCAAACCTACGAATCGAGGTATTTTCACGACCTCCAATAGTTGAGTCATGCCTTGGCCATTAACACCAATTCCTCCTCCTTTATACCCCATCTTGGTAAGGAGTCTCATGCTAGTTCCTATAATGGGTACCTCCACATTTCCAACATAAATAACATCATGTGAAGATGAAATTGAAGAACGATCAACATTGTTTACCTCAACTGTAGATTTTGAAACAGGTGATGAGGGCTTCTCTAATCTATTTTTTCACTTCAACTCCTCCATGGCCTCTTCCATGGCTCATAGTTTAAGCTGCAGTCTCTGCTTCTCCTATTTCTCTTCTTGTAGAAGCCTCCTTAATTCAACATTCTCTGTTTGAAGGCTCTGGTCATTGCGCTTCAATTCTTCCAAGGCCTCTTCCATGGCTTGCAAATGAAGCTACAATCTCTACTTCTCCTCTTTCTCTTCTCATAGAAGCCTCTTCGATTCAACGTTCTCTGCTTGAAGTCTCTGGTTGATCTCCTCATTCGAATGATGAGAAGACGATGAAGGCGATGAATGTTCACTGGAATTTGTGGATAGAGCATCGTTTTATGCTCCTTCTTTTTCCCATTCCTCTATTCTCTTCTCATAAGCTTCATACATTATGTCCACCATTTTGGACATCCTTATGAAGGTCTCATACATTTCTTTGTCATCCTCCATTGTTGTACGTTTAATCTTTTATACTTGCAATTCACATTAGCGAGAAGACCGCTCTGATACCAAACTTGATTCATATTTCTTCAGCTATAAAAATCAACCAATCCCTTTTACTTATGTGATGTCATCATAATTTCATTTAAAATAGCATAAAACAACCACATGTTCATGCTTAAACAAGAGGAAACATAATGACGATCAGAAAATCAAGAACGCAACATATTGATAACGGATTTCACCCAGTGTGGGTTACGTCTTTGGGCTCAGTGTTAAGAGAGTGGTGTTTGTTTCATTAATTGTTGCTAATGGTGAAAATGTGAATGGCATGTTATTTGTCATAAAAATGACAAATACCTTCAACAAGAGTGGCGGGTCTCTCCACGAGACGTTCTACCTATAGGAGCTCTCACTCAAGATTGGTTTTCCTTCAGCATAAAAAGCTAATGAAATCTCACATAATGATCCAGGTGGATATTTTTGGCCACCCACCTATTTCACTTGGGTCCCCACCATTATCTCTTCCAGTTTTTCAGTTTTGACACAACTTACTATTTTTAGCAGTTTTTCGGGTCCTGAACTTCTGGAGCCGTTTTGAGGCCCTAAATGACATTTTTTGGAAAACCAGGAGCAACATGGTTCCATGGACCAATGTTTCTCACATAAAAATTTGTATTCCTCGGATAGATCTTTCTAACAAGGTATGGTGCGCGTCAAATGGATATCGTATGACAAAGTTACATCCTTGGGAAGTTGAAACACCAACTTACCCAAACGGGGCCCATAGTTTTGGCACTTCATCTCCTAGCGTTAGGGTTTTGGATGTTTATGGTTTTCCATTGTTTCTAAATAATAAATAGGCTCTCGAGCCTCATTGGAACATAGTTCAGAGGTCTGTAGCCGCCACATCTCTTCTCAGAGATAAGCTACCAACGCCCTAACTAGTTTATTTCCATTCTGTCTGTAAGCAAATTTCAGTTCTTTGATATTAATGAAATGAAGTGTTATTTCTATTGCATATTTGTGTTTATGGTTATATGTGTATTCTTATGTGTTCCTACATAAATAAAGATCAGTGGTATCAGAGTGGTATGATTTTTCTCGATCCTTATTTGCACATGCCCTACGAGGTCGAGGTATAAGGAGTTAGGGCTCGATCTGGTTGAACCTTTGCAAGATCAGCTTCGCAAACCTTGATGGCCGCCCATGGGGGACGAAAAGAAATATGAGGAAGCAGGAGATCCTATCAAAATGTTGCTCGAGGAGGCCCTAAGAAAACAAAGGAACACGATGATGGATAACTTTGCCCAGATCCTTCAATGATTACCCACCGGCGGCGCATTTGCATCTTTAAGGTACAATTAAACTTTGACATTCCCATATTTGAGGGTCAAATAGATTCAGATTCCATAGATAGATGGTTGAATCTATTATAAGGATATTTCTTGATTTATGAATTTTCCGATCGAGAGAAGATTATTTTTGCACTCCTAAAAGCTACCCCCCATGTCAAGGACTGGTGGGAAACCTATTGTGATAAAAAGGATGAGACAAAACCCTCTCTGTTCTCAACTGTACTCAAATGGAATTATTTTCGAGATGCCATAAAGAAAAAATACTATCCTATGGGGATCTATGAGGACAAGTACATACAATGGACCACGCTATGGCAACAAAGGGATCAAGATGTGCATGAGTTGACGAATCTGTTCCATACCCTGCGCACAAAGTTGAGTATCAAAGATTCAAAGAAAAATTTGGTGCTAAAGTATTGCAGTTGTCTGCAAAGATACATTCAGGAGTAAATGACTTTGGCACGAAAAGGTAGCTTGGTGGTTTCACGAAAATCACGAATGGTTTTCATGTGGCCCTCGAGCGATAAGTGGTTTTTAATAAAACGAACGCGATCCAATAATGGCGCGACACTTGTCCCTTACGAAACCAGCGGTCTCGCGTGATTTTGGATCATTAAACGGCGGTGGCAAAAGTTGCACGAAACACAACATAGGTCGTTGGATCAAGAGGAGCAGATCTAACGGTGGAGGGATGAGCGCGATGGAGAAAGGTGCTCGGGCATGGAATTAGGTGGGATCCAGGTGTTAAGCATCGATTGGGCTGGAGTTTGAATAGTGGGAGGTGGGCCATATGCTAGTGTAAGAAAATTTGTTTGGTAGTGGCAGGGCTTTTTAGGTCAGGAAAACCTTAGTTTTTAGTGTTAAAATGAAATAATCTAGTTATGGATAAATACAAAGGGAAAAAAGCTTTTTTACAAGGGGCGCGGGGGTAGAAAAGATTAAAGAACAACAGTAAGGAAGAGCAGGCTAAGGAACAACAGGTTAAGGAACAACAGTTAAGGAATAACACTGCTAAGGAACAACAGCGCTAAGGAACATCACTGCTAAGGAACAACACTGTTAAGGAACAACAGGCTAAGGAACAACACTACTAAGGAACAACACTGTTAAGGAACAACAGGCTTCAAGAATGAGTGATTTTCTATGAAAATAATCTCTTGAAGGCCCAAGATCTGTTTTAGCCATCATTTTCTTATGAAAAAATTTACTGATGGCTAACAGAACCTATATCTCTAGCAACCATCTCATCACACATGTAAGCTTCCCACTTAAAAAAAAATTGAATTCAAAAGAGCACATACATATTCCTAGAGCTAGGAATGTGTGCATGTTCTTATAGGTACAAAATTTTTCAAAAGGAAAAAGGTTGCAATGTGTGGGGGGTGCACAGGAGGAGAGAGGGAGAGATAGAGGGGCCAAGGGAGGGAGGGAGAGAGAGGGATGGGGAAGAGTGAGAGAGGGAGAAAAAAAAAGGGATAGAGAGAGAGAGAGTGAGTGAGTGGGACATGGGGAGAGAGAGAGAGAGAGAGAGAGAGAGAGAGAGAGAGAGAGAGAGAGTTGGGCAGGAGGGAGGAGGAGAGAGAAAAGGAGGGACAAAATGAAAGAGAGGAAGGGGATAAGAGACAAAGAGAGAGGGGAAGAGAGATATATCATAAGTGTGTGTGTGTGAGAGAGATAGAGATCATAAGAGGAAGAGAAAGAGAGAAGGATATGAGGGGGGGGGAGGGAGAGATGAAGCGTGGAAGAAAGTGGGTGAGAGAAAAAGAGAGAGGTACAAGGAGTGAGAGAGATAGGAGGGGGATGATAGTGAGGGATGGAGGGAGGGAGAAAAAGAGAGTGAGGTAGAGGGAGGAAGGGTTAGAGAGAGAGAGAGAGAGAGAAATGGCAAGAGGGGGGAGAGGTGGTATGTCAGAGAGAGGGGATAGGGGCGTTCTACCCTTTAGATAACCTTTGGTTGTAGGAGGTAAATGACGAGGACATTCACTAAAGTTGATGGAAATTTTAAAATATTGTTCAGAGTAGTATCATAAAAGATGTAATGAACAATTTATTTCAAAACCCTATTATTTAAAACCAAAATTACCAAACCAATAAGGATTATAGAGCTTTATATTATAGATATGGCGAGAGGAAAAAGTGAAGGAACACAATTTAATAACTTATGCACTTAGGAATTTGAGATTTAACCCTATATACAAGAATGATGAAAGAAGCTGGACATATGAATGAATTCCTAGAATCATGGAGCGCCAATTAATGGATTCAGATAAAAAACATGAGTGTCATTTGTGAGGTAAATTCAAAATCAGACTTAAAAAATCCTGTTGCTACATACACTCATAGCAACAAAAGAAAAACATAAATGGAATGAAAGACATGAAAGTGAAAATAAAATTGCAATTAACCAAGGTTGGAATCAAACTGGCATCTCACTAATAAAGTTCTTGAGAGATTTCAACATTAACATCCTTATCCAATTATCAATTCTCAAATCCTTACAAAGTGTTTCTTTTAGATTTTTATTCTCCCCCCTTGAATTAACTGTTCTTGATCAATGACAAAACTGATTTAAAAACAACTATAAAACACTTTATTTTTTAGAGAACTTATAGTAATCTAAATTGCAAAAGTAATAATTTAAATTACAATACAAGTTGAGTGAGCCTAATGGTTAAGAGCATGTGTTTACTCCTAAGAGTTCTTAGGTTCAAAGCTAGAGGGGGTAGAGTATTTATGTCTTCGTAGACTTAGCAATCAAATCCTTACACGAAAGTGGGTCCATTACCTATTCCCTTGTCCCAAAAACAAAAGAGTCTCATACACCAATTCGTGACCTTAAAATTAGATAATAATAATAATATTATTACATATATTATATATGTAATATATAATTATAAAACGGCAAACCTCGTAATGTGGGATAGAAATAAGTTCCTCTTTGAAACTTTAGTCACTCCTGTTACCTTATATGGATGTGAGGTTTGGGGTTGCAGCATCTCTAGAGAATCCTGAAGAAAGATTGAGCAAATCCAGAAGCGTTTTATAATGTATAACCTTAAAATTAAAAGCAATACACCCTATCCTATTCTCCTTATAGAAGTGGGTCCTTCCCCTATCAAGAGCCTAGCTATGACTAGGCTTCTGTTGTACAAGCATAAGCTCAATAGCATAGGAGAGCAAGACTTCCTAAGCTAGCTTTAAATTCCAGCCAAAACTACCTAAGGCTTAAACGAGGTTGGTATAAAGACACTAGGGCCTGCTTAAACCATTGGGAGATCGACGAGAATGTTGCATTGCAAAACATTAATAACATTAAAAAAATTATTACTTCTAAGTTCAAAGAAAAAATGTGGTGTGAGAAATATCTAGCAGCTAAGAGAAAATTAAGATATTATAAGGAGGTCATCAACCCCACCCTAGAAGATCAAAATTATCTCTCTGTTTTAACTAGCTCAAAGAAGAAAATTAATATAGCCAAGATTAGAACAAACTCTCATGAGCTCCATAGTGAAACAGGTCGTTGGACAGTTCCTAAAACACCATGGATGGAAAGGATCTGCCATCGCTGTGAGAATATGAACATCGAGGATGAAAATCACTTCCTCTTAAAGTGCCTCGCATACAACCACATTAGAGCTCAATTTCATAATCTTTGTTGCAATACTGACATTCCTAGCCTTTTAAGATGTCAAAATTATAGTGAGCTCGGGGGGCTTCTCTCCAAGCTTTTTGAGCATAGGAATAAATTCTTAAATCAAACCAAATAACTCTTTTCTTTAGATCCGATAGACCAAAGATTGGTCTCAGTAGACGTTAACCACCACCACCATCATCATCATCATAATATTAAGAAAAAACTTTTCGTTTACAAAATAAAGTCTCTCCCCTTTAAAAAGCATATGTATTATCAAATTGCATTTTGGGCTTTAACGCTGCCATAAAAATATAAAACGAAATTTAAAATGACAATTGGTCACGGGGGCCCAAATTTTGTCATAAGCATGTAGTGAAACCATCAATGGTTTTGTGGGAATCCAGGAATAACTTTAAGACGCGGTGCCTCTAGCGGTTGAATCCTAGTTGTAGATTTTCAGTTGTGTGGTTTTGCTATTCAACCCATTTCGATCGGTGCCTATCGTATAAACTTTGATTTTGTAGGGTCGTCATAAATCCATTGATTTGGGCACAAAACATATAGATCATGGGTCACTTTAATACTTGCAGAAGGCGTAAGAGCGATAGAACTTTGATTCTCATATTGTAATATCACATGATCGCTTTATTCTTTGTCAACATTGGCGTGTAGTATTTTCAATCACAGTATGCTTGTTTTGCGACTTTGGCCACCTATAAGCAACGTGCTCTTATCCTACTTTAATCGATTAAATTCATCTCTTACTCTTCTGCTCTTCTATTTGTAGCTTTAATACAAGATCAGGGCTAATTCGTTTCCTTCCTAGTTTTACTGTTAACAATCACTCTATCTTTTTCAAACTCTCAATCCATTTTTTTTGAAAACATCCGTTCCCTCCTCAAACAACAAATCCTTAACATCATATCCTATAGATAACGAAGTTTCACTATTGCAAGTATGAAAAGTTATTGACAAAAGATATTTTGACTTCTTTCCAAATGGAAGAAAGTAAAAAAGAGGACCATGGTCCACATAAGAGCGCAAGATGTAGATCACTCTGCCCAAGATGTCACTCATTGGTATTGTAACCAAAAATCAACTATCTGCAACCTCTTTCAAAATTAAGGACTTATTATAAAAAACAACCCAACACTAATAATTTTTTTTAGCACAAAAGGTTCATCCTTCTGATAAATAGACACCATTTCATCCCCTTCTACTGCAACCAATCTTCGAACAATGAAATTATCCAGAATTTGAGGATCTTTCAATTTAATAACATTAACAACAAAAACTCTCATTGGATCTATAGTGGGTAGCCTTCGACCAAACAAAGTCCTACCCTGACCTGAGAAATTCAGGGTCGTCTCTTTCCCTTTGTTAAAATGCACATATGTCAATTTTCTTTGAAACAAATTCTTCCATACATTTTCGTTCACTGCAGCTTATCTATAATTGGCCTATTTTGTAGTTCTTCAAGCTAAGGGTAAACAAGTACTCTATCTTGTGGACAATATAGAGAAACCATATATAGAGGAAAGTCATTTCAAGTTTTGTGGCAGTACTCCTTCTCTAGGAGACATCACGACCCCAAAATGGAAATAAAATCCAATTATAGATGGTCCACCAATACAAGGTTGGAGTTGAAGCATTCAAATTCTAAGAAAAGGAATCAATAACAGTTATATATGCTCCATCAACATCAACTCCCCCATTTAAAGGTAAAACAAGTGATTGATCCAATGAAAGTCCAATTCTCATATTACAAGGCATGCTCTATTTTATACCTTTTCAAAATAATTTGTTGGAACAAATAAAGGATTTCCTTATAATCTTGCAGTCAAAATACTTTGGGGACATTTTTTCCTTGCTGACTAATACTTTGGAGACATTTTTTCCCTGCCGACTTCCTTAAATTATAAGGCATTCGATATCTAGTCTCACTGCAATGGTATTTTTAATCACTCTTCTCATAATAAGAACATCCTTAAAATTACTCTTAATTTCTATCCATTTGAAAGGCATTCGATATCTAGTCTCACTGCAATGGTATATTTAATCACTCCTCTCATAATAAGAACATGGAATGCAGGGTCTTGAGAAGAGTGATCGAAAGTGGCATTGTCCCTTTTATTCAATGTCTCTTATGCTAATTCTCGCTTTTCAAGTCTGAAACATTTTGTTGTTAGTGGCAATATGTATGCTACAAAACATAGTAGAATTGTAAGAAGCTTCAAAGTATTCACAATTTCCATCTTAATATTAGTGATCGGTTTATTCCAACGTGCATTTAACAAGGACCATAAACATGAGAACTCTCTTTTGTATAAGCACATAGGTGTTGTTGAGGATACCTTGTGTTTTTTCACTTGTTTCCATCAATAATATAAGAGTTCACCTTTTCTCCGTTTATTCTGAGGACATGAATAGAATAAAGCAATGCCCAATGACTTAAAGGGTTCAACAGTGGACTCAAATGATGCAAGGAGTATCCAAGGAAAAATGTCTTTCTTCAAAACTAGGTAATAAAAGCAACTACCCAAACTATCATAGTCTATTACAAGAGTTATGTCTCCCAACAGAGAGCAACTAAATGTGATGAAGAAGGGAGATGTTAGTGGCTCAACCATTATATTGTATGGATCTAACTTGATTCTTTATGCATTTGCACTATAGTTTTTGGAGTGTAACTACTTTTGATTATCAGTGCAACACATGACACATCGAGGAGTTGGGTATGAAGGCTCATAACCAAGATGATTACAATGATCATTTACAACTCCCCTTTGATTAAATGATTACTGTGAAGATAATGGAAAACTACCATTACAAGCTGGAATATTCGGTATTTTTGGATATGGTCAAAGGAGATGGAAACTACCCATGGTATTCACCCATGGTATCTACACAAAATATTCTCCTTCCAAGGGAAAATAATAAAATAAAGCTTCTAGAAAATCCATCAAGCTTATAAAAGGGGTAGGAACTAGGCATTAAGGGCATTTGAGTTTATCTATCTTATTGTGTTTCTTGAGAACTTGGCATGGCCAGTTCTAGGTTGATCCTGGGACGAAAACCCTGCGGTGATCTTTGTATGGTGGATCCATCCAGGATTCACAAGTGGGCTTCAATTTCTTAGATTTGTCATTTTTAAGCAATAGTGCATGCCATTTGCAGGGGTTTCAATCTTTTTGTATGTGGGCATAACTGAGTTGTGCATCCTGCCAACCTAGTCTTTGGTGATTCTCCAAAATCACCCTAGCTAGTAACTCACCCAATTTCTATGGTTTTTTGTAACTACCCTGTGGTTGCACAATTTTATCTGCAGGATATTTATTTGTTGAAATTAACCCTTCTTTTGGGAGATCGAAGGAGCGGATCCTATCAAGAGACCTAGATCTGCCTGTAGCAGAGAGTTTGAGTTGTAAGGGATTAAGAATTCAAAGCATTTGAAAGGGTCGAATCACAGATCTCACCCATATCTGAATAAATAAAATCTCACAATCAAGAACACAAGTGAAAAACAATGGATTAAAGGTGAAGGAGCGAACGTGGATTGCATCAGTTTAGCTCTCGCGAAGGGCCAATCAATATCGTGTGAGCCATTGATTATCATCTGAACTGGACACAGGGTGAGTCAGTAGTACCCTGGGCACGGGGAAGGGCCTAGCTGCGGACTGGTTATTGCTAGAAATCATTAGTGCAACAAAATAGTCGAAAACCTCATCGCAAAGTTGCCACCTGCAACTTGTAAAGGACCACAACCGCTCATGCTATCTATCGCATCGTGTTGCCGAGTTCGAGCTATAGATTGCACTAGCGATGGCCGCCATTTTCACCGTTCACGGATTCCTCTCGGGACACAGTTGTGACAGTCCTTTAAGCGCGGAGGAGGGTTGGCATCTCTGGTGGGTAGTCGATAGAAGCAGGTGTCTGTCAACCACGACCCGCATCCTCCAACATACACATGAGGCTACAACATGTATCATCAATGAAGGAAGCTGGGAAGTAGGAGCATCATTGCAGGAGGACGTGATACCCAGGCGTGGAACGCAGAGGTAAAGCCGAGGAATTACCAGTTTTCTCATGCAACTAAGGGTAAACGTGGCGACCGAATCCAACGTTGCCCAAATATGTGGAACGGTTCGATGTTCACCTGTTGCAGCAGTAAGGTCGAACCAGTATTCGGAGGTTGTAGAATAGTCAACCTTCTATTGTAAAAACCGTCGGGATATTTTGGGCTAATGCATAATAAAACTTACTTTCTTTTTATTTGGAATATGACTATTGGCATTTAAATTTTTAGTGGTATGCACTGAGGGTTTGATATTAAGAGTGTGAGGATACTATTCGACAGGGTGATCATGGGCCTCTACCATCTGGGTCAGTTCGTTTAACGACTGTTTGAGGGCAGTTGTTTCTTCATAACTAGTGGTGAAGGAGTTCCATGTCGTGGAGCACCACATGTTGTGCAACCATCGAGCAACATAGGGTAATAAGGAAGGCCGACGGGGCGAAAAACGACTGCACAGCCATTTCACAAATTCAAAAGGGCCACACGATGGTCACAGATGCCATAAATCTATCATGTGTTGAGAGTTAGGCGATTGGGACGAGGAACCTGGCAAGCTAAGAGAAAAAATAATCATCCCTGGAGGCTCTTTCTAGTCGGTAGGTGTAGCAAATGTAACTATTCATGAATTTTTGTGGAGTGAAATTGACCGAAAATGCTAAGGAATCATCACGCAGCAGATCCAACACATCTAGCGAAGGAGATATCAAAAGTATGTTTGTCTTAGGTTTGAAGTGCTTTGTCGTTTATTTTATTCAATATTGTTTGGAGAGCTTTGTAGATTATTGATGGAAGCACTTGAGGGTTATTTACCAGAATATATAGGGAGCTATAAGGGTTTGTTTATGAATATTTATTTTGTTTATGAATATTTATTAAAAAAAATAAAGAGTAGGAAGGAAAAAAAGAGGAAGGACGCTTTAATGAGAACCTTGAGAACATGGATCGTCTTGAAGAAATTTTCGAAAACAATCAGAAAATTCTTGATGAACTAGTAGGGATATATGGTCCTTTAAGCAACTATACCTCCATAGCCCAAAATGATAGCCAAAATAGGAGACCATTCTAAAAAATGGTCCATGTCATTCTGTAGAAAAAGAAACCATGGGAGGTGAAGGAAAAAAAAGAGGAGCTAAGCTCTTCACACTTGGCTCTGAATTGTAACAAAAAAAATCAGTGATAGACCTTCATAAGTTGGAGGAATTATACTCATGTCTGTTTAAGGTGGGACAACCAGAATGGAAGAAACTCTGTTGGGCTTTCAAGCCATCCATGCATGCATTAATACAACCCAAACTTTAGGAACATCCTGATGAAGAAGTCAAGCTCACAGTTGCTTCTTGTCTCAACAGGGTCATAGCTCTAACATCATCATCACTTCCCTATAATAATGATCTCATGACAGATATACTACAGTTGATAGTAGAATCCATTCAAGAGTTGAATAACGTCATGCTTCCTTCCTTTCAGAATCAGTGCAGAATCTTAGAACTCATGGCTGAGTTTAGCTTTGGCACATTAATGTTGAACCTAGAATGCGGCAAGTTGATCTTTCATTTGATCCAGAACTTTTACACTAGTATTACATCAGCTCACTCAGACAATGTCAAAGCATGCATGCAAAAGATTGTGTCTTTGTTCTTAAAAAGATATGTTGACATATGCAAGATACTAAGATCCAAATTGTTGACCATTTGGGGGAAGGAGCCAAAGGTATCACCAGCTGCTTATGATCTAGTCAAGAAATTGGTTAGGAAAAACTTAAAATTTCTTAGAAAGGTGCCGACTAGGAAGGAGTTGAGCAAGATTGATGGAGAAAGCAAGAAGAAAATATTTAGCAAGAATGAACTAAGCAGGAGAGGACTATGCTTTATCTGCAAGGGACCTTGGGCCCTTAACCATTCTTGTCTAGGTAATAAGAAGGAGGCAACAAAGACATAACAAGAGAAGATTCCTTCAGATCATGGGGAATATTATGTAGTTGGGTCTATTGATATTCAAGATGTTGAGAAACAACATGAAATTATTCACGGAGGCTTGCAGGATGACAAGCATTTGGAAGTGCATGAGGAAATTATACCTAATAGTATTGATGAGGTAGAATCCTATATATCTAAGTCCATAGATACCTAGGGGAATGTCCATAAAGAATATGAACATTCAAGTATAGATAATAGTCCACCAATGCATCTATGTTCAATAGTTGAAGAGGATGAACAAAATATTGTCTTCACAGATGGAGGAGACAAGAAAGATTTGAGTGAGGACCCAGCCATAGTGAACCATCACGATGAACATGATCATGAGGAACAACTTGACAAACATAATGTGCAAAATGAACCATTCCTAGAGAGCCGGTCAAAGGCTCAAGTTGAAGTTGTGGTCAGTAGGCATCAACTATAGAAAATTACAGAGACATTCCACAAGGCACCAAAATTTCCAATAGAGGACTTTCAAGAAAGGATCATGAATTTCAAGACATATCTGATGATGCTAAAGTAGAGAATTGGGACAGTCCGAGACATTGTCTTATAGGAGAACATGAAAATAGAGGAGCTCATAGGAGTATGTGTTGGATCAATGACCAAGTTGTCTAGCATTGAAAAATGACTCAAGTTCCTCACAAGGCAGCAAGAGGAGTACAATTGGGAGTTCCAAAGCAACCCTCTACAGGAGTACATAGATAAGGCTTGCCATACTACCAACCCACCTTTATATATTGAGAAGAGCATGGAAAATTTCTCCAAATGCATCATGTTGGGTGACCGAGTGGAGCAGCATGAATTGAGTATCAAGCAACATCAACATAGTAGATTCACAGATATTCATCCTTCCCAGGGTATGGATTGGCGAGAGATTAGAGTTGGTACTCTATTAATGGGTTGATTCCTAGGGAGGTACTCACATCCAAGGGCATATTGCATCTTAGGCCCTCTAGCACAGGCAGTGATGGAGGGGTGAGGTGGTATCATAACCCACAGTTCCTAGGACTTAGGTGGCAATAGGATCTAGGAGAATCCATTAGGGGCATGATTGCCCAAAGTTTTTTTTGGGATCCAGGTAAATCTATCGAGGGAAGGATTGGTCAGAGGATTGTTTAGGATCCAAGTTTCGAAGGATCCATTCAAGACCATTCAACGTGGATGAATGGAATAACACACTGGATTGTATGGGTTCATGGTATCAATGTAAAAATTCTTATGTTGTGTATAGTAGTGGATTTCTTGAGGGCAAGAAATCTTTGGGCGGGAGGATTTGTAATATTCTGTATTTTTGGATATGATCAAAGGGTATAAAAACTACCAATGGTATTCACCCATGGTATCTTCCCACAATATTTTCCCTATTTTCGAGGGAAAATAATAAAATAAGGCTTCTAGAAAATCTATCAAGCATATAAAAGGGTGTAGGAGCTAGGCATTGAGGGCATTCAAGTTTATCTATCTTATTGTGTTTCTTAGGAAATTGGCATGGCCAGTTCTACGTTGATCCTGAGATGAAAACCCCATGGTGATGTTTGTATGGTGGATCCATCGAGGATTCACAAGTTGGATTCAGTTTCTTAGATTTATCATTATTGAGCAGCCATGCAAGCCATTTGCAAGGGTGCCAATCTTTTTGTATGGGCATGTGCTATTCTATTTTTAGCTAATAATATAAATAAAATATTGTGTTTCCAGATCTTGCCTATGTTCATGTTTTTAGTGAGATATTTCTATTGAGAACACTAGAATTTGCTAGATCTGACGAAATTTTTAAGGTTTGGGATATTACAATAGCTTAAGGAGTAGGCACACTGAGTCATGAAACCAAAATTTGTTCCATGGGGATGAGGTAATGGCATAAGAGTATAAGGGAAATGTGAAGATATTTAAATGGAACTATTTACAAAAGCTACCCCTGATTATACATCTTCTCCCATTGGATCAAGTTAAAGCTTTTAAATTTTGACTCTTTACAAAATCGTGCTACAATAGGGGGAATGGGGATAGAAGGGTAGAGACGAGATAAAGAGAGGGGAAGGGATAGAGAGGGAGGATATAGCGAGAGAGAAGTGAGGAGGATAGGCTAGGAGAGAGGTGGGTGAAAGGGAGAGAAATAAATGGATAGAGAGAGAGATAAATATGGGGGAAAGGAGAGAGGGGAAGATGGAGAGAGATATAGAGGGAGAGAGAGAGGGGAGTGAAAGAGAGAGTGCAACGAGGGTGAGAGAGTTAGAGTTTGGATAGAGGGTTTTTTCTGAAAGAGGGATTAAGGGATGGAGGGAGATGTGTAGAAAGAGAGGAAGGAAGCAGGAGGAAGGTAGAGAAAGATGGGGAAAGAAGAGAGATTGAGTGAAATAAATAGGGAAAAACTAACACATCAAAACATAGAGTAGAGGGTGGGGGAGTGGGAGAGGGAGAGCGAGAGAGAGAGAGGGGGAAGTGAGAGAGAGAGAAGAAGAGAGGAATGGATATATATGCATGGTTAAAGAGGAGAGAGTGAGAAAGATAGAGAGGGGAGGAAGAGAAAGAGAGATAAGGAGTGAGTGAGGATTGGGGAGAGAGAAAAAAAGAGCAATAGGGAGAGAGGGATAGAGCTAGAGGGGGGTTTTTGTGAAGGAGAGACTAATGAAGGGAGGTGGGGATAGGGAAAGAGAGGAAGAGAAAGGGGGGAAGGTGGTGAGAGAGGTCGGAGAGAGAGAGAGAGAGAGAGAGAGGTATATGGAAATAGAGAGGATGGGAGTGAGGGGGGGAGAGACGATGAAAGTGGAAGGGATATAGAGATAAGAGTTGGAACTGGGAGAGAGAGGGAGGGGAAGAGGGGGGGATGATATGAGGAGAGAGTGAATGATTGAGTGAAAGGAAATTAGTGAGGGGGGAGAGTGAGATAAAGAGTGTGGGAGAGAAAGGAGGGAGAGTGATGGAGTTAGATAGAGACAAAGAAGGTTCTCTTGAAGGAGAGATCGATAGAGGGAGGGTGGGATGGATACATAATGAGAGGGAGGGAGGAGGAAGGTGGAGAGGGAGAGAGAGAGGGGATGCCAGTTTAGAGAGTTAGGGTGGAGGTATGAGAGAGATTATGCCATTTTAGAGAGTTAGCATGAAAGTCAGAGACACTGCCACTTTTAGGTGGCTACACACACACACCGAGATGACAAAAGTGTGCACATGATTTAGGAATGCATACATATTGGGCCCGTTTTCCGAAGTTTCCTCTATGGTTTTTTGAATTTTCATAAGTAGTTTCCTTCTTAATGTTGTTTGATCCCTTTCTTTTACTTTCAATTTATGTCCCTGATACAAATTTAGAGAAGCATTCTCAACACCAGAAATCGATATTTCTAAGTCTCACCGGTGACTATAACGGTTTATACAACAACGCTTTCTTTGAATTTAAGCCCTTGTTCTTCAATAATTATTTTCAGAAAGCTTTGTTGTCACAATTACCTCTGTTTCTACATTTTTCATCTCCTCGTCTCCAACTTTAACGTAAGATTTTGTTACAGTATATAGATTTCAGTTTCTTTGCCTTCAACATCCTTACCATCGGATTTCTTGTTTTCATGCTCGTTGAATTCATTTTTCAAGTTTGCTTCATCGATTCAACATTTAAACTCTTGCAATGCTTTCCTCTCTGATCCTTCTAAATCAAAGAATAAATTTCTCTCTTTCTTAAATGAAGTCATCCATGGCTCTATTACATGACTGCTCTTTGCAACACCACTTTCATTAGCCTTCGAGGCTTCTGCTACTGCGATTTTGAAAGTTTCACCAGTTCTATTGTCCTCTAGCATTTTCACCATGCATGCTTCGGCCTCACCGATAGACGCAGTGTTGTCCTTGCCAGTGGACGACAAACATTAATGAAAATAGCACTAGAAATTTAATTAGAAAAACACTCGGGTCATCGCCATCACCACGCGTTCAATTTTTTTTGAAAGAATGAAAGAAGGGTTTTCATTGGCTGGGTGAACAGTTTTTTCCCAACAAACTTCATAGAGAGAACACCTTCAGTATAAAAATGATGGCAACTAAAACATAGGTACAGTGGACACAGTTGATATGGTGGACACAATTCAGATGTTAGCTAATTGTGAAATGGTGGAGGAAAATTCTACTCTTATCATACTATTAAAGCGAACTTAGGAACATGGTTTCAAAAACATGATAGAGTAACATAACCATTTTTTGGTTCAAGAAGTTAAAGTAATTAAATTTGAATTGAGATTATCATTCATAACCGTTAATGACCTTCCTTCATCCCTTGTCATTCCTCACTTTTTGTTTATTGGTACAAGTGTGTGCATATTTCACTTAAGGGTGGTGAAAATGTGAATTTGGGTTACACTTTTAGCCCTTTTTTGAGAAAAAACTTTCATTTTTTTTGGTTCTTCAACTTTCTGCAAGCTAAAACAATTTTTTTGTTTAGAATTTCATTTTTCAATAAAAATAAAAGTTGTTAGAAATTTTGTTATCTTTCTATTACATATATTTTGGATTTTTTTATACACATTTGATATGTCAAATTAGTGTTTATTTGAGTGTGTGTTTTTTAACAATCAACGGATTCATAAGAATTCATGTTAATACGCAATCTTGTATTCTTTGAAAATTTGTGTTTTCGAGAAAAAAATTGTGTTACAACAATATAGACAGAGTCTACTTCGGTTTCATTATATTTACAAAGCCAATGGATGCATATCATAATTACTAGAATTTTTTGAACTGGTCCAATATGAAAAACTGCATATTTTGAATATGTTTCACGACGCAAGAAATTTCTTAACATATAAGTTATAAACTAAAAATCTAAAAGCTACCCATTAAAGACGATGGACCAATGTAGTGTACCATAATTTTTTCAATTTTTTTTACAATGTATTTTGGAAGATACAAAATTTTGATTTCACTGAATCACAATGACCCTTAGAAATTGTTTGCATCCGTTTTATTACAAAATTAATTAAAATTAGTAAATATTTATGAAATTCCATGAAAGTTATATTTCCTGAAAGTAGATTCAATTCTAAAAATTCTTGTCTTGGTTTCGACAGTTAATTCAGAATGTTTCATGGAGTTTAATCAGTCCAAAGTTGCAGAAACATATTCAAGGCTTGGCTCTGCGTAACTAGTGACGCGTTAGTTCGGCCGAACTCTTAAACAAAGTTCTAGCGAACTATTTTTTGCGAAGACGGCTTGTTAAGTCAAACGACAAAGTAGTTCATCCAAACTATTTCTTAAAATTTCGGCCAAACTTTTACTTAAATTTCCGTCCGCCGGAAAGTACCGCCAAGCCCCTCCAAAAAAAAAATTCGCGGCAATATAAATTGTGCGAAACCATTCTTTATTTTCGCATATTTTCACACGTTTGGTCTGATTTTACAAAAGTCTTGATCTGATTCTGCAAAGAATTGTTTTGGATTTAAGGACTTTTCTTGGAGGTACATTCAAAGGAATTTTCTTTGAGACACATTATTTTTGTACATTTGATCTGATTTTGCAAGGAATTTTTTTGGGTTTAAAGAATTTTCTTGGAGGTATGTGATAAATTTTTTTGGGCTTCATTTTTTTTTTAAGTATGGATTTGGGCTTAATTTCGAAAGGACATTTTTTGGTTTTGGGTTGAACTAAATCTTAATGAGTTTTTGTGTAACTTTTTAAATGAAATTTTTTTGACTTGGAAGGAAATATTTTGAACTTCATTTCATTTTTATAAGACATTTTTTTCTTGAATTTTTTAAAGTGTTTTGGATTGAAGTATGTATTTTTTGGAAAATTTTTAAAATGAATTTTTTTTTTTTTTAAATTAAATATTTTGTGATGCTTTTTTTAATTGATTTTTTGTCTAAATTTTTGAAGGAAATTTTTTGAACTTCATACTCTATTATCATGGGAAATCGAAGAAATTGTACGAGAAAATATGATCGAAAAAGAGACCGTGAGGAATGTAGAGAAGAGACGAGACAATCTTGCAAAAGAAAGATAGAAGTACTCTCAAATATTGAAGGGGAAAATCAACCTCAACTAAAAGTTGAAACAAGTATGTAAATGTAAATATTATGATCTTGATATATTTAAAATTTTCCTAGTGTAAAATGTGAAGCTTAATTTTTATCTAATGAACTAATTTGAAAAATATTTTGCAATGTAAAAAAAGAGAGATATTCCTCAAAACATTGATGATGAGATACAAAATTTTAAAAGAGAAAGTGAAAGAGATATTGAACCAATGATTGAAGATGGTGAAAATGATGAAAGAAATTCAAGTGAAGAAATCGAATCACAAGGTGTATATAGATATATGTGTGTGTGTGTGTGTGTGTTGAACACATGCACGTATTATTGACATTATACATATATTTATTAATTTAGTTATTTATTGAATATGTAAACTTATTATGTACTATTCATTCGAATATGTACAGATGAAATCAATGTCGATGACTAGATGTTAGAAAATGTTGACACTCACACATATGGAGATAAAAAAAGTTGACCATTATATACGATATCGTGTTAATTGCATTTTTGAGAAGTATTTCATAAAGGAAAATGTGACAGTTCAATCCCAAATGTTGAAAGGTCTCCTATCAATAAGGAAATTAAAAGAAGCTACGACTTTATTGGGTATTCGAAAATCAACTGAAGATTACAAAAATGAAGGAAAATGTGATACAAAATATAAATAGTGCTATAAATTCAATTAGAAGATCTAGACAGAAAAATGTTTTAGTTGTACGTAGAGCAATACATATGGCAGTGGTTTCTCCAAGTACTAAAGAGAATCGCTTGGTAAAATCTATGGCACAAACATTATGAATCTCACGAAAAACATTACACAACTATCGGAAATTTCGGTTGCAAATAGATGTAAATGATGAACTTGTTTGTTGGAGAGCTATTTGTAGGCAACCATACAAAGATAGACTTGCAGAAAATGTTAAAAAATAATATATGAATATTGGAAGAACAATTCGCGTGTTTCGCCAACTGTAAGGCATGTTATTCAAAGAATAATAACATGAAATCAGTACGAAGAACATGAAAAACATTTCTTGGAAACCACTGAGATATAGTTTTTCAACAAGTTCAAAGAAGAGAATCATGAAATTCATGTTTCAATCAGTGCTTTTGCTCAACAAAAACCATGGCATGTAAAACCTATCACCGTATGCGACACTTTTTGTTGCCATTATCATGTGGAATTTGAGTTATATTATGACACATTCCTTGATTTTTGCAGAACATTTTGGAAGGATTCACCTCCTCCTTCCACTATTCGTGATTTCATATCTCAAATTCTATGTGAAAGAGAAAGCGATGAACTATTTTACGAAAATAAATGTGTTGGTGGTAAAAAATGCGATGATTGTGGAAATTTGACTAAATTTCAAAACAAATATCGTACTGATATAAATGATCAATCATTGTCCAACATGAAAGTGAAATGGAAGAGATACGAATATATCCATACATCGATTCAAGGTGCAAATAGTGTTAAAAGAATTGAATTACGAGAAGAGAAATTTTTGTGATAGACTTTTTGAGAAAGTTTGAGGAAGAAATTTACAAATACACCAAGCATTCCCATAGAGCTCGATGGCAAGACTTTCAATTCAAAAAATCCTGTGAATTTTTTCCACCAGGGACCATTTTTTCAGTAATTGATCTTGTAGAAAACTACACATTTGTTCCACAAAAAGAAATTCAAAGTGAATACTATCATTCTGACCAAGTCTCCATGCTCGTCCATATTTTATTTAGGCATGATGAACAAAACGCCGATCATATAAAAAGCACCAATGAAAATCGACATATTATTAAAGAATATCACTTTTATATCAGTGACGATCGTACACATGATACATATTTTGTACAGCATTGTTTTGGAAAAATTTATGATTCCTTGAAAAATCGTGGAATAACATTCAATGAACATTGGATATGATCAGACGGATGTGCAGGACAATTCAAATCTGCACGATCATTCTTTTGGTTGTGTTGTCTTCATAAGAAAACCTGCATTAAACATTGTTGGAATTTCTTTGAGACTGTCCATGGAAAAGGAGAACATGACGGTGTAGGGGCATGCATAAAACGAGCACTTCGAAGATATCAAATGAACCTCTCTGCAAGCCGACTTTTGGACGCAAAAGAAGTTGTTCAATAGTGCATCGCAGCTCTAAGCCATGAGACTAACTGATCAAGGGAAGTGCGAAGGTACATTCAATTTAATTTTTATTGGATATCTAATTTTAAACAGTGTACATTTATCAGAATGATTATCTTTGATTGTATTTTGATATCATATTTACATTCTTCTTTAAATTTTCCATATAAAGGTTTTTTTGGCATATTGGGATTGAAGACATAGATAGATCAATTGGAAATGACATTGAAACAATAAAAGGGACTCAAAAATTGCATTCAATTAAAACAAATTCATCCAGAAATGTGTTTGCATTGGATAAAAGAAAATATTCTTGTTTTTGTCATGTTTGCATAGACAACAAAAAATCCAATGACATTTGTGAAAACAAAATGTATGTAAAATATTGGAAACATATAGAGCTAAATACAAAGGGAAAAATGTCCATTGCAATGTTTGAAGAAATGCAATTAGAGGAGACTACAATATCATTCGATCATGATCGAGTTTCTGATCTTGTTAGAGAAGGTAACATTTCAATTGCTTTCTAATGATAAAGATCTAGAAATAAATTTGAATATGTATAATTTTGTTAAGTTTGTTTTATTGTGCAGGAGATGTTTTTGTTATAATTGCACCTATTGACAACAATGAAAATGTGAAGCATTATTTGATGCGTTGCATTGAACAAAAAATGAAATTATTAGAAGACTATAATGATCACCGATTTCCATATGAAAGACGATCTATTATACTAAAAGGTTATTTTTTATGACAAACTAATCAAAGTGGAAATTTTGTTTACTTTGAAGACTATGAACATGATTTCATAATTTTTCAATATATTCACTTGGTGTGTGAAACGCGCATAAAGTTGATCAAGGTTCAATCAAAGAAAAAAATGAAAATTAAGAAATGGAAAATGTCAAAATTTGATCATGAACGAATTATTGAAGATGGCATTCCATTGGAATTTTTTTGATTGAACTGCCCACCAATTTATTCTCTTTGGATTATATGTTCTAGAACTTCCAGTACTCAATTAAAAATTGAGCTGCCTTGTTATGTTATCTATGCAAGTGTTTGCACATGTACAAATTGTTTTGGTACATGCACACTCTAGTATCAACTGAAAATAGCTTTTCTATACATGCATTGATGAAAAATGTTGTATATATATATATATATATATATACATATCTGTGTGTGTGTGTGTGTGTGTGTGTGTGTGTGTGTGTTCTAGAATGAAATTAATTGTTCAAGTAATTTTACTATGTGCATTGATGAAAAATGTTTTGCACGTATTGGATATATATATATATATATATATATATATATATATATATGTCCTAGAATGAAATTAATTGTTCAAGTAGTTTTCCCATGTGCATTGATGAAAAATGTTTCACGTATTGAATATATATGTTATAGAATGAAATTAAAACTGAATGGACCATCAATTTACCAATTTATAAATCAACAAGGCTACCTAGTTGAGTGCATTAATGACATTGACCCCAATTCAACAAAAATATATCTACTTATATTTCCAATCAAAATTAAAGGGATTTATATGGGAAAGACGCAGAACATATAGCCTATGAACTACTTTAGTTCAAAGGTCAATGAAGGTATCATCATGTGGGAAAATGTTTCAAGAACACTTGATCGTACTTAAAAGTAATCTTAAGATTGTTTTTGATCTTTACATACTACATACTATTGTTTGAGTGAAAAAAAAATTAAAAACTTACCAAATGTACTTCAACCATCCAAAACTTGAATTTTAAAAACTTTTTTATTATATCAAAACAAATTACTTCACATGTCATGCCAATTGTAGTTCAACTATCCAATAAAAACATTAAACATTTAACATTATATCACATGCCAAATGTAGATTGAAACCATCCAAAACTTAACTTTTAATTTAACAAAAAATTATAGATCACAACATTACTTCACATGCCAAATGTACTTCAACCATCCAAAACTTGATTTTTAAAAACTTTTTGATTATATCACAACATTAATTCACATGCCATGCAAATAGTATTTCAAAAATCCAATAAAAACATTCAACATTATATCACATGCCGAATCTGAGATTGAAACCATCCAAAACTAAAGTTTTAAAAACTTTTTGACTATATATCGTGCAACATTACTTCACATGCCATGCCAATTATAGTTCAACTATCCAATAAAAACATTTAACATTATATCACATGCCAAATGTAGATTGAAACCATCTGAAACTTAACTTTTAATTTAACAAAAAATTATAGATCGCAACATTACTTCACATGCCAAATGTACTTCAAGCATCCAAAACTTAAGTTTTAAAAACAAAACAAATTATAACACATCATTACATAACATGCCAAATGTAGTTCAAAAGCAAAACATTAATTTATAGATGACAACATTACTGGGAGTTTAACTATCCAAAAATTAAAATTTTTAAAAACCAAACAAATTATATAACAACATTAATTCACATTCACATGCCAAAAGTACTAAAACCATCCAAAACTTAACTTTTTGGAACAAAACAAATTATATTAACACTGTAATAAAATATGTCCAAAAATTGTAGATCTCACAAGTATCAAGTATCAAGTTATATATATATGACTGTGCATCTAGATAATATATAAAAAAGTAAATTTAAGACTATCTAAATCTTGAAATCAAATCTACAAATCATTTCCATCAAATACAGATGGAGGTAGAGCCTTTCCTATCAAAGTCTCAATTCACGCGCTATCTTGCGAAGCATGAGAAACCTGTACACAATACACATACAAACAATAAAATTTTATGTTTTAAAAATGAGTGAGAATATATATAGAACTTCATGTAAAAAAAAAAATATAAAAAAAAATCATGCAATACCTCATGAGGTTCACTCTCCATTTTTTCGCCTGCTACAGGTTCCCCCATGGGAACATCTCCAACAGTAAACTATACAATATACATGTATAGTTAAATATATATATATATTAAAAAAATTTAGATGAAAATGCATGTGTACATATATAAACTTATTTTCAATAATATAAAAAAAAAAAAACGTTAGACAACTTGTTCAAATGGTTGAAATGGTGTGGATGTTCCTATCTCCATCGCTAGAGTCCGTGGATTAAAGAAATCTTCTATAGAAACCTAAAATTCAAAATTTTAAAAGTATAAAATAACTCAAGATCAAGATCTCAATTTATAATAAAACTTTTAAACTTCAATTTATAAATTATAACTTTTTAAAAAGCATATATATTTAAAAGTGAAAATTTTAATACTTTTGCAGGTGAATTTGGGACATCTCTTAAGAGAGGCTCCAAAAGAAAATCTCCATAAACCTAAAATTCAAAAAATTTAAAATAACTCAAGATATAGATATATATATCTCAATTTTTAATGGAACTTTTTGAGGTGGAATATATATATAACTTAAACATAAATTTTAAAGTGAAATTTTGTCCATACTTGTTGTGGATGTGGCACATCTCCTAAGGAAGTAGAAGGTACATCTCCCAAGGAAGAAGAAGGTACCGCCATCCCAAAAACATCGGACGGAATCAGAATCTGTTAAAACATTTTATTATTATATATGTACATGTACATGTACATGTGTGCACAATTATTTATTTTAAAAATATCACTTAAAAAACACTAACATTTGTCAACATATCTTGATGGTGAGACCCATCTTCATTGTTTGAACCAGCCGAACGTGATATTAACATTTTCGTCATTCATCATGCGTGACAACTGAAAATGGTGTTTTAACATATAATGATACATTTTTGTTAGATTAATGTACATACAAATAAATGTATACATGTACATACACATGTATTTATTACAAATTGTATAGATGTATGTGTTAAAATAATTGAACCCTAAGGTCATTAACACATACCGTTCCCATGCCCTCTTCCTCATGAAGAATTAGGTCTTGCCAACCATTGCGACAATTCTTTGCATATATTCGGATATCTTCAACATTCATGTTATCAATCTCTTCATCTGTACAATACACAAAATTTGCACGTACATTCTCACGTGCTCTTTGTCGATTTAGACAAACATCGACTCCACCCAATCCACTATAAACATTGTCGATCATGACATCCCTTGCTTCTCAACTTATTTGAGAAGTTGCATCCATCTCCAACCGCAGAGTTGTGACCCGAAAAGGTCGACTCACCAATGGCGGCTCAGGACGAGGCAACTCCACATCTCACCTAGCGCCAATATGGTCACACAATCGACCTTTCCCTGGACCAAAAAATTCTGACGGAAGGTCATTGTAATTCGGTTTCATTTTCAATTTTTTTTTTGCATAAAACAATTTTGCAAAATAAACAGGAACCTCGTCATTCCATGGGAGCCTTCCATAGGCCGCAAGGTGCCTATCATATAAATAATGAGCTATATCAGGGTGCTTGAAATATTGCACCTTCAACATTTTTCTTTTTGGCCCTTCCTTGAAATTAAACATTGACTTCACCATATCTTTTGTAACTCTTTGTTTTACATCCTTCCATTTATCAGGACCCATAACTGTTTCCTTTCTCTTTCTCACGACTTCTACAAATGTATCAGTCATTGGCCCAAGATTTTTGTACACATTTACTATTTCGCCCAATGAATGTGTATCTATTTCGAGGCTTTGTTGATTCTCAGCAGGTAGAGTCAAATTCACGAGATCTCTCCGCAATTTTGCATGAAGTTGTTGACACATTTCTAAGGTGCATTGCGCCATGTTTCTTTCCCATGGTATATTATAAATGTCGGCCGAATAAGTTTTTGTGGGTAGACAACCTTCTTCTTGAATGTAGCGTTCTTCCCTGTGTCTATTTTGACCAATATTTGGAACATTTTCAGCCTCTGCATCAATATATATAAAATTTTGTATATCAGAAAAAACAGATGTAAACAAATTTGTACAAATTCAATGAAAAAAATATTGAAATTGATGGCAACCTCGACATGGTTGGCTAGCATCTTCTCCACCCTGAAACTGTTGAGAACCAGAACAACCCTGTTGAGAACCAGCACCACCAGCCGCTGATTTGCCTCCGGGAGAATAAATATCACCACCTTCACGCAACCTGCTACCAATTATTGATGGCCCTCTAAGGGGATTTGAACCACTACCAACCTCTCGAGAGGAGAGAGAAACTTCATAAACAAATACGAATTTATAATCAATTGAAAAATACATTCATACATATAAATACATGTGTACATATTCATTGATTAAATTGTGTTAAAACCATACCAGGACTGGGTGAAACATGGGCATCCATGGCTAGAGTAGAGACCCTTCTCTTCTTATTAGCTCCTAAAAAATAAAAAATGAAACTTATTAACAACTAATTTAACTCACAAAGTTGATAAAAAATCAATTCCATATGTACACACATGTATGGAGATTTAAGATAATATTTAAATTTACCATGAACAACTCTCAATCCTTGATCCCCCCCTCTCGTAGAGATATGGGATTCTGTTGATCTTCGTCGTTCATCCTCCATGATATATATATCTACGGTGGACATTTGCAATTATTTTTTTAAATAACTAATTTAAATTAAATTCAAAATAAATTTCAGAAAGTTAATGTAATTTAGTGTAAACAAATTATGTAAAACACAACTTTCAAAGCACTAATTGATGTGTGAAACTCAATTTAAGCAAAAAAAAGTTATAAAAATTATAAGTTCACCAAATTGTGTTTTACATGGTGGGAGCACACTTGGTATAAAATTGAAAAAAACACATTGTCATTAAAAAAGAAGTGAAACTCCATTTAAACAAAAATTTGTTGAAGTCCCCGCATTTTAATTTCATAAAAATGTGAAGTTCACCACTTGTTGCAAATGTGAAGTTCACCAAGTTGTGCTTTACATGGTGTGGTGGGAGCACACTTGGTATATAATTGAAAAAAGCACATGGTCATTAGAAAAAACACATTTATAAGTACAAAACACACACATATCCAAGATATGTTACAATGTCCATCAATAAATTTTGAAGGAGAGCGTCTCAACACTAATTCATCTTTGAGAGATGAATCTTGAATTTTTGAAGAAGAGTGTCTCAAAACTAATTCATCTTTGAGAGATGAATCTTGAATTTTTGAAGAAGAGTGTATCAAAACTAAATCGTCTTTGAGAGATGAATCTTGCATTGGCATGCCCCGTATAATTATAATTCATCTATTAATTCATCTTTGATAGATGAATCCTAAATTTGCATTGCCCCACGCAATAAATCAGCAGGCATCTTATTCACATTTGTACAATGTCTTATACTAAAAAATTGAAATTGGCTAACAATATTGTTTGCTATTCCATTCAGTTCTTTTACCTCTCATTCTTAACTTGGTATACACCATTCATCTGGTTGCACACAAGTTCAGAATTGGTGAAAACTACAATTCCATTTGATCCATACTCCATCGTTGTTCCTAAGCCTTCTATCAATCCAAAATAATATGCCTCGTTGTTTTTTTTTCTTCCCGATATATTCATTTTCCTTTGGACGACTTTGCTAGTCACAATATTGGAAAGCACATATGTAATCACTGCATTCCCTGGATTTGGATAGAAAGAAACTTCTATGCATAATTTCCATTTTTCAACCATATTTAATGGTTTTCTTATCCCTAAAAAAAACAAATTCAATATATATATATATATATATTAAATTGAAATTTATTGCAAATGCAGGGGAGAAATGAAAAACTTATATTTAGATCTATTCCAAAGATTGACTGTAGGGGCATTTACTAGATATGTCACCTTTCATAAAAGATGAGATCCAGAGGCTACCTGGCCCTTTACAGACTCTGCCTATAGAACTACCATGGATATGAAAATGAAAAACTTCTAATTAGATCTATTCTAGAGATTGAATGTAGGGGCATTTACTCTTCTAGGTAAAAACCTATGTTTTGTATCAAATCACTTTTGGTTTCAATGGGAAACTTTTATGGCTAATTTGTGTTTTACATGTTGAATATAAAAGGTTTTTTCTCTCTCATTTTTTGAGACCATGGATATGAAAATTAAAAAATATATACTTGGTTAAAACCTATGTTTTGTATCAAATTACTTTTTGTTTTTAAATACTATATACATGTTGACTGTAGGGGCATTTACTGTAGGGGCATTTAGATCTATTCCAAAGATTGAATGTAGGGGCATTTACTAGATATGTCACCTTTCATAAAAGATGAGATCCAGAGGCTACCTGGCCCTTTACAGACTCTGCCTATAGAACTACCATGGATATGAAAATGAAAAACTTCTAATTAGATCTATTCTAAAGATTGAATGTAGGGGAATTTAGTACATTAGGTTTTAAAACCTATATGTTTTGTATCAAATCACTTATGGTTTAAATGGGAAACTTGTATGGCTTATTTGTGTTTTACATGTTGAATATAAAAGGTTTTTTTTCTCTCATTGTTTGAGTCCATGGATATGAAAATGAAAAACTATATAATTGGTTAAAACCTTTGTTTTGTATCAAATTACTTTTTGTTTCTAAATATTATATACATGTTGACTGTAGGGGCATTTAGATCTATTCAAGAGATAAATTGTAGGGGCATTTACTAGATATGGCACATTTCATAAAAGATGAGATCCAGAGGCTACCTGGTCCTTTACAGACTGCTTATAGAACTACCATGGATATGAAAATGAAAAACTTATAATTAGATCTATTCTAGAAATTGAATGTAGGGGCATTTACAAGATTAGGTTAAAACCTATGTTTTGTATCAAATCACTTTTGGTTTCAATGGGAAACTTTTATGGCTAATTTGTGTTTTACATGTTGAATATAAAAGGTTTTTTCTCTCTCATTGTTTAAGACCATGGATATGAAAATGAAAAACTATATAATTGGTTAAAACCTATGTTTTGTATCAAATTACTTTTTGTTTCTAAATACTATATACATGTTGAATATAAAAGGTTTTTTTCTCTCTCATTGTTTGAGACCATGGATATGAAAATGAAAAACTTCTATTTAGATCTATTCTAGAGCTATGGCTAATTTGTGTTTTACATACATTGAATATAAAAGGTTTTTTCTCTCATTGTTTGAGTCCATGGATATGAAAATGAAAAACTTCTATATTTAAAACTATTCAAGAGATTGATTAACTTGTAGGGGCATTTACTCTTAGGTTAAAACCTATGTTTTGTATCAAATCACTTATGGTTTCAATGGGAAACTTTTATGGATAATTTGTGTTTTACATGTTGAATATAAAAGGTTTTTTTCTCTCTCATTGTTTGAGACCATGGATATGAAAATGAAAAACTTCTATTTAGATCTATTCTAGAGATATGGCTAATGTGTGTTTTACATACATTGAATATAAAATGTTTTTTCTCTCATTTTTTGAGACCATGGATATGAAAATGAAAAACTTCTATATTTAAAACTATTCAAGAGATTGATTGACTTGTAGGGGCATTTACTCTTAGGTTAAAACCTATGTTTTGTATCAAATCACTTATGGTTTCAATGGGAAACTTTTATGGCTAATTTGTGTTTTACATGTTGAATATAAAAGATTTTTTTCTCTCTCATTGTTTGAGACCATGGATATGAAAATGAAAAACTTCTATTTAGATCTATTCTAGAGATATGGCTAATTTGTGTTTTACATACATTGAATATAAAAGGTTTTTTCTCTCATTATTTGAGACCATGGATATGAAAATGAAATTTTTTTATTTAAAACTATTCTGGAGATTGGCTGTAGGGGCATTTACTCCTAGGTTAAAACCTATGTTTTGTATCAAATCACTTATGGTTTCAATGAGAAACTTTTATGGCTAATTTGTGTTTTACATGTTGAATATAAAAGGTTTTTTTCTCTCTCATTGTTTGAGACCATGGATATGAAAATGAAAAAATTCTATTTAGATCTATTCTAGAGATATGGCTAATTTGTGTTTTACATACATTGAATATAAAAGGTTTTTTCTCTCATTGTTTGAGACGATGGATATGAAAATGAAAAACTTCTATATTTAAAACTATTCGAGAGATTGATTGACTTGTAGGGGCATTTACTCTTAGGTTAAAACCTATATTTTGTATCAAATCACTTATGGTTTCAATGGGAAAATTTTATGGCTAATTTGTGTTTTACATGTTGAATATAAAAGGTTTTTTTCTCTCTCATTGTTTGAGACCATGTATATGAAAATGAAAAACTTCTATTTAGATCTATTCTAGAGATATGGCTAATTTGTGTTTTACATACATTGAATATAAAAGGTTTTTTCTCTCTCATTGTTTGAGACCATGGATATGAAAATGAAAAACTATATACTTGGTTAAAACCTATGTTTTGTATCAAATTAATTTTTGTTTCTAAATACTATATACATGTTGACTGTAGGGGCATTTACTATAGGGGCATTTAGATCTATTCCAAAGATTGACTGTAGGGGCATTTACTAGATATGTCACCTTTCATAAAAGATGATATCCAGAGGCTACCTGGCCCTTTACAAACTCTGCCTATAGAACTACCATGGATATGAAAATGAAAAAATTCTAATTATATCTATTCTAGAAATTGAATGTAGGGGCATTTACTAGATTAGGTTAAAACCTATGTTTTGTATCAAATCACTTTTGGTTTCAATGGGAAACTTTTATGGCTAATTTTTGTTTTACATGTTGAATATAAAAGGTTTTTTCTCTCTCATTGTTTGAGACCATGGATATGAAAATGAAAAACTATATAATTGGTTAAAACCTATGTTTTGTATCAAATTACTTTTTGTTTCTAAATACTATATACATTTTGAATATAACAGGTTTTTTTCTCTCTCATTGTTTGAGACCATGGATATGAAAATGAAAAACTTCTATTTAGATCTATTCTAGAGATATGGCTAATTTGTGTTTTGCATACATTGAATATAAAAGGTTTTTTTCTCTCATTGTTTGAGACCATGGATATGAAAATGAAAAACTTATATATTTAAAACTATTCGAGAGATTTATTGACTTGTAGGGGCATTTACTCTTAGGTTAAAACCTATGTTTTGTATCAAAACACTTATGGTTTCAATGGGAAACTTTTATGGCTAATTTGTGTTTTACACATGTTGAATATAAAAGGTTTTTTTCTCTCTCATTGTTTGATACCATGGATATGAAAATGAAAAACTTCTATTTAGATCTATTCTAGAGATATAGCTAATTTGTGTTTTACATACATTGAATATAAAAGGCTTTTTCTATCATTATTTGAGACCATGGATATGAAAATGAAAAACTTCTATTTAAAACTATTCCAGAGATTCACTGTAGGGGCATTTACTCTTAGGTTAAAACCTATGTTTTGTATCAAATCACTTATGGTTTCAATGAGAAACTTTTATGGCTAATTTTTGTTTTACATGTTGAATATAAAAGGTTTTTTTCTCTCTCATTGTTTTAGACCATGGATATGAAAATGACAAACTTCTATTTAGATATATTCTAGAGATATGGATAATTTTTGCTTTACATACATTGAATATAAAAGGTTTTTTTCTCTCATTATTTGAGACCATGGATATGAAAATGAAAAAATTCTATTTAAAACTATTCCAAATATTGACTGTAGGTGCATTTACTCTTAGGTTAAAACCTATGTTTTGTATCAAATCACTTATGGTTTCAATGAGAAACTTTTATGGCTAATTTGTGTTTTACATGTTGAATATAAAAGGTTTTTTTCTCTCTCATTGTTTGAGACCATGGATATGAAAATGAAAAACTTCTATTTAGATATATTATAGAGATATGGCTAATTTGTGTTTTACATACATTGAATATAAAAGGTTTTTTATCTCATTGTTTGAGACCATGGATATGAAAATGAAAAACTTCTAGATATTTAAAACTATTCGAGAGATTGATTGACTTGTAGGGGCATTTACTCTTAGGTTAAAACCTATGTTTTGTATCAAATCACTTATAGTTTCAATGGGAAACTTTTATGGCTAATTTGTGTTTTACATGTTGAATATAAAAGGTTTTTTTCTCTCTCATTGTTTGAGACCATGGATATGAAAATGGAAAACTATATAATTGGTTAAAACCTATGTTTTGTATCAAATTACTTTTTGTTTCTAAATACTATATACATGTTGAATATAAAAGGTTTTTTTTCTCTCTCATTGTTTGAGACCATGGATATGAAAATGAAAAAATTCTATTTAGATCTATTCTAGAGATATGGCTAATTTGTGTTTTACATAAATTGAATATAAAAGGTTTTTTCTCTATTCACAGCGAAAGAACTGCTCTAGAGGGAAAATTGAGAATGTGATGTCTTGTTTTAGGTGGAATGTGGGTCCCTTAGACCGGTGGGTCTCGTGGACGTTATTAAAATATATCATATCATATCATCATATCATTTCCCCATTGACAGAGTTTGTAATAGAATCATATCTCACTACTTGGAATACCATTAGAAGACTGATAGTGGGATTAAAAAAGACATCCTACCCACTGATTACTAGTGTAAATTCCTAGTAGGATTCTTTGACCGTGCAACTCAGAATATGACTTGTGGTTGTGGAGCACACATCTCCACTGCTCCTAGTATCTTTTATTATTTTTGTTGGAATGGTGGTCCTAGTACCAATTCCAAAATGGAGATATTGGCTTTATGGGGACTCTTTTATTGTGCTATGTGGATATATGTTAAATCCTTAATAGTGTTTGGTGACTCTAAAGTTTCTATTGACTAGCCAAACCGCAAGACATGCTTCCACCCTCCACATGTATCAAATTGGTTACAATGCATATGGGAACTCACATAGTGTTTTGAGGAGCTCACATTCACTCACATCCAAAGAGTCTAGAACTCCACGATGGACAGAGTATCAAAGGAGGACCTCACCATGTTGGCGGGCGTGATATATTTTCAGGTTTACAGGAATGATATTTACTTGGGTTATGGGAACATTCCCCTCTATTCTTATGTTTCTTCAATTTTTAGTATTCTCTGGAGCTCTAGATGATTGGCTGTCTATTTACATTGACTATTCCTACTTAGATTTTTGCGCAGGATTTCTGATATGTTATATTTTGCACATGTGGTGCCTTGCTTTCTTCTTCTACGTGTTTATATCTTGGGACTATGATCTATTTAGTTGGTTTCGGATTATATGCCTCTCATAGATCATTTTTTGAAATTTTCCTAGTTCCTTCAAGCTCTCCAAACCACTTGCCTATCTATATTATGATTTGTAGTATATCATTTGAGAAACACTTCTCACTTGTAACCTATAATCATGTAACTATTTTATTTAATATAAAACTATGTTTTTTACTTGCTTGAAAATAATAATAAAAAATTCCTTGCTTTACAAAATAAAACACAATTCACCACCACGTAGTTACACCATAAGAAATTCCCTTTGAGGAGTCTTTGGAGGGTATGGAGGCGAACACTACAAGGATATAGGTGGCCAATCCCTGCCATTTTATGTGCATGACAGAAAATAGGCACCGGTACTTCATCAGCCCAGGCTTACGTGAAGACTTTGGTCAAATATTTAGGATATTTGAAATAATCCTCGATGAATATGGTGATGGTTTCAGATAGATTAGCCACCAGAAATGTTTGAATCTCCTTCAATGTATTCACAACTGGCATCTATAACATAAAAAATTTCCAAATAAAAAAAATATTTAAATATTGGTTTAGTTAAATTTAAATATGGATGAAAAAATCTATAATCAGTTGTAAATTATCAATGTATTTGATGTTGGACATTTGGCTAGCTTGAAATTTCTAGAATAATATAGACCTCAATACGAGTAGGACTAGTTTACACCCAAGCTAGAGAGGTTATTTTCATCCGTTACCATCAATATTATTTGAGCATTTGGGAAAATTCAAATCTCTTGAGTAATGTGTACCTCGATGTATGGTGGATTGATTTACATAGACAAATAACACCCAAATTGGCTGAATCTCACTTTGAATGTATAAATTATCTCCAAACTTAAATTAACAGGTAGTTTATTTGGTTATTACCTTGTTATAAAATATTATGTAAATATGCAATTAAAAGTTAAAATCCCAACCCAAAACAATACAGGAGCCAAGCCACATGGAATTTCAAGTAATATGAAATTGCAAAAATTGCCTCTGTAGAAATGACAAAACCAAACATCAATCTCATAATCATACATGTCATGTGTACCTCAAGGTATGGTGGACTGATTTACATCGACAAATAACACCCAGATAGACTGAATATCACTTCTTTGCCTAAAATTTGTTGAACTTCTATTGTGAGAAAAAACTTAAGCAAAACACATAGAACACGCGTAAAAAACACACGCAGAAGAGCACGGATTTTTAACGTGGTTCACCCAACCAATCTGGGCTACGTCCACCTAACAGCATCGGCAATCTCATTAATCAACTGCAGAAATACAATAGCAGAGTTTCTCATCTGCTCAGCTCTTCCTCACAACACATTCCTCATTATGCCCACTTGCCTCTACGGGCTTACATTTTATAGCTGTGAATGAAAACAAACTCATAAATTCTCTCACAACAAATATAGGATGCATTAACTCCTCATCAGAAACTGATGGAGCCAATGTAGCAACAAATCCTATTGTTGTCATCTACATGAGATTTTCTCTAGATTTAATTAAAAATAAGAAATAAAATCTCAACAATCTCCACCTTGACAACAATTAGCCTGATACCCTGTTTCATTATTATTTTTATCTTTTCTGCAAGCCAAGAGAAGCCAGACACCATCGTAGCTTCTCTAACAAAACTGGTTTTGTGAACATGTCTGCACAATTTTCCTTTGTATGCACCTTTTCAAGAGAGACTCCCCTTTCAGTGATAACCTGTCTTACAAAATGGTATTTGATAGGTATGTGCTTTGATTTACTATGATAGGCGGGATTTTTAGCCAAGTGAATTGCACTTTGACTATCACAAAATAACTTGATGCTGTCCTGCAACCTACCAAACTCACCAAACAAACCTTTTAACCAAACTGCTTCTTTGCAAGCATGCGAAGCAGCTATGTATTATGCTTTTGTAGTGGATAAAGAAACAATGTTCTGTAGCTTTGACATCCAGCTAATATCTCCACCTGCAAGAGTAAAGACATACCCTGAAGTTGACCTTCTCTTATCCAAATCACCTGCAAAATCGGAATCAACATATCCACAAACATATTCACTGCTTCTGTTATAAGTGATACAATAATCACTTGTGCCTCTCAGATACCGAAGCACCCATTTCACTGCTGACCAGTGTTCTTTTCCTGGATTTGCCATATACCTGCTGACAACCCCAACTGCATGTGAAATATCTGGTCGAGTACAAACCATCGCATACATGAAACAACCTACTACATTGGCATATGGAATCCGAGACATATATTCCTTTTCTTCATTAGTGTTAGGACATAAACTTGAAGAAAGCTTAAAATGGGAAGCAAAAGGGACTGAAACAGGCTTCACATTGTTCATACCAAACCTCAAGAGTATCTTCTCAATATACTTCTATTGTGATAGCCATAGCTTACCATTACTCCTGTCTCTGAAAATCTCCATGCCCAAAATCTGTCTTGCTACTCCTAGATCTTTCATATCAAACGTCCTAGCCATCTGAGCCTTTAACCTGTTGATCTCTGTTATGCTTTTGCTTGCTAAAAGCATATCGTCAACATACAACACTAAGATAATGAACATGTCATTACTTAATTTCTTAAAGTAAACACAATGATCATATTCACTTCTTATATAATTTTGACTCATTATGAAAGAATCAAATTTCTTGTACCATTGTCGAGGCGACTGCTTCAGACCATACAATGATTTCTTGAGCCTGCAGACAAATTTCCTGTTGCGATTTTGAACAAACCCTTCCGGTTGTTCCATGTAAATCTCCTCATCTAAATCTCCATGTAAAAATGCAGTTTTAACATCTAGTTGCTGTAATTCTAAATCAAGTAAAGAAACTAATGCTAACACAATCCGAATTGAAACAATTTTCACAACTGGTGAAAAAATCTCATGAAAGTCAACGCCTGCTTTCTGAGAAAAACCTTTTGCGACCAGCCTCGCTTTGTACCTGTCTTCTGTATCATCAACACCCTTCTTCAATTTGTAAACCCACTTACATCCCACAATTTTTCTCTCTTTAGGAAGTTCTACCAGATCCCATGTGGCATTCTTCGCTAACGCCTTCATCTCGTCCTTCATAGCCTCTTTCCACTTACCACTGTTTGAACCTTCTATAGCTTCTTGATAGCACAAAGGTGCATCATCGTTAGCAGTTAAAGCAATTGAAGTAACATAATAATCATACCTTTTAGGAAGTCGTCTGATTCTCGTAGACCTCCTTAAAGATGTTTCTGGTACTTCCACAATTTGCTGATTATTATCTGTAGGAACTTCTTCATGATCAGCATCTGAAACACGTTCATGATCTGCATCTGAAACTTGTTCATGATCTGAATCTGAAACTTGTTCATCTAGACTATCATCAGTTTTTGAATTGGTTTCAAACTGAATGTGTTGAAGCTTAGGTTCATTATCCTGTTTCAATTCATCATCTACATTTGGATTTTCAAGTGAGGATTCATTAAATTTAACATCTCTGTTAATGATGATCTTGTGAGTAGTAGGATCCCACAACCTGTATCCCTTAGTTCCATCACCATATCCAACAAAGATATATCTTTTTTATTTAGGATCTAATTTAGAACGCTGATGTTTCGGAACTAGAGCATATGCATCACAACCAAAAAAATTTAGTTTAGAATAATCACATGGATAACCTTTCCATACCTCTTGAGGAATTTTGCATCCTATCGCAGTTGATGGTGATCGATTTACCAAGTAACAAGCTGTAGAAACCACTTCTGTCCACAATTCCTTCTGCAAATTGGCGTTACTAAGCATACTTCTTGCTCTCTCTAAAAGAGTCCTGTTCATGCGTTCAGCAACTCCGTTTTGCTGAGGAGTATATACAGTGGTTTTATGTCTTTCGATCCCAGCATCCTTGCAATAATTATCAAATTCCTTTGAAGTGAACTCACCACCATTGTCAGTTCTTA
The DNA here is from genome assembly GCA_034641835.2 of Pinus albicaulis. Taxonomy (NCBI): domain Eukaryota; kingdom Viridiplantae; phylum Streptophyta; class Pinopsida; order Pinales; family Pinaceae; genus Pinus; species Pinus albicaulis. The sequence goes on from JAXQQM020092985.1 coordinate 102,554, forward strand.
AACATTTAATGGTTCTTCCAGTGATGTTTTCAACTAATGCTCTAAACTGTTTAAAAACTGTGAACACATCAGACTTCTTCTTTAACATATAGACCCACACTTTTCTAGAGAAATCATCAATAAAAGATACAAAATATGACGATCCTCCATATGAGGTTGTAGGAGATGGACCCCAAACATCAAAATGGATATAATCAAGGACTCCCTTACTAGTATGTTTTCCAGTTTTAAACTTCTGCTTGCTTTGTTTCCCAAACAGACAATGTTTGCAGAAATCTAACTTAGAAGATTTTAAACTAGGAAGTAACTTACGATCAGATAAAAAATTTAATCCTCTTTCGCTCATATGGCCCAACCTTTGATGCCATAAATGAATAGAATTACTGTCATTTTCAGATACTGTAGAAGCATGATCTGACTCTGTTCTTCCTTCTAACTGAAAAATATTTCCAACCTTCTTTGCTTTCATTACTAGTAAAATTCCTTTATAAACTTTCATTACTCCACCTTGAATAAAGGTTTTATATCCATTAGTGTCTAGTACTCCTAGTGAAATGAGGTTTTTTCTTAGTTCAGGTACATGTCTTACATCAGTTAGAATTTTATTTTTCCCATCAAACATTTTAATCTGGACGCTTCCAATTCCCACAACATTACATGAGGCATCATTTCCCATATAAACCACTCCATCATTGATTGATTTATAAGTTTTAAACCACTCTCTATGAATGCACATGTGATTTGACGCACCAGAATCTAATAGCCAATGTTGATCATGATTAGACAAACTAACTGATAACACTTCATCACTCATACCTGAAATCGATGCCGAACCTGTATCTGTCGTGTTTGCTTCTTTCTTCTCTGTCGAAGAGTCTCCTTTGGATGTTTGTTGTCTCTTCCAACAGTCCTTCTTCAAATGTCCTGATTTGCCACAAAACCAGCACTTTACCTTACTCTTCTTCCCTTTCGATTTTGAACACGAGTTGTTGTGCTTACTGAAGCGTCTTTCTTTAGAACGACCTCTGACCATCATTGCTTCTGATGTAGAGGTTTTTGAATTTGACCTCTTCCTTGTTTCTTTGGACAACAAAGCTCCAACAACATCATCAAATTCAAGGGTTTCTGATGAACTAAGACTTATAGAAGTAACAAAATGATCCCATGACTCGGGCAACGAGCATAATAAAGTTACAGCTTTATCTTCTGATTCAAATTTTACTTCTATACTTTCTAACTGCACCAGGAGAGTATTAAAGGTATTCAGATGATTAGTTATCGTCGTACCTTCTTTCATGCGCAAGCTGTACAAATGTCGCTTCAGAAGAATCCTATTGGTTAAGGGTTTTGTCATGTACAGCTTTTCAAGCTTTGACCACAAATCAACAGCAGTTTTCTCTGACACGATGTTAAACAAAACATCATCCGCCAAACATAGTCGAATGCCGCTCAGTGCTCTTTCATCCAAGTCCATCCATTCATTATCGTTCATGGTGTAAGTCTATTTGGATTTTCCCAACAGCGCCTTCGCCACGCCTTGTTGCACAAGTAGATCATACATCTTCACCTTCCAGATCTCGAAGTTGTTTTTGCCATTAAACTTCTCGATCTCAAAACGGGCACTTTGTGTTTTTGCCATTTTTAGTAGCTCGTGTCACAAAAAACTCCAATTTCAGAAAGAATTAGTTTTGATAAAAAAAAAAACCTTTGCCTTAAAAAAAAATGTCCTTCTTCCTTATAGAACGTCTTTCCTCCCTTAATACCATGTGCAAATGGTAATTAATACAAATTACCAATCATTTTTTTTTTTAAAACCCCATACCATATGCAAATGGCATTAATATTACAAATCGATTTAAAACACTTTTACAAAAAACCAATAAAGTTCACCTTATAAATCGATATATATAAATCGATTTAAAAACATTTAAATATTGTATATCGATTTTGTTTTTAATATAATCGATTTGTTTTTTTGTTTTTTGTTTTAAAACTTCAAATCGATAGAAAATATTACATATCGATTCTTGAAATAATTCAAATCGATATAACAGAAATACAAATCGATATATGTTTTAAATATAAAGTGAAATATACATGCATTAGTGTCATCATTTCAACGCCATACCACTCTCTCTGTATTTCTTGTTTGCCATGCCTCTACGCATTTCAAGCGCCGCCATGCCATTATTTTAATGTGAGGACAAAAAATAACCCACGTACCAAAAAAATATTTAGATCTTGAATATGTTGCTCGATAGGAGATGGTGCCACAGCAGACCCAGGGGAGCCGATCGATTGATCCTTCGAGCGATTAGATTTGTAAAATTAACACTCAAATCGGCCACCTTTCGCGCCCTCACGAGTCAGACAATGTTTTCACGGCCTCTCAACAGGGCCCACGGCGTCGGCTTTAGCGGCGGCCTATCACTTTGTATAGTTCAGCTCTCTTCTCCGAGAGGATGCAAGTCATTGTTCAACGATGGCTCCGATACCAATTGTTAGAGTTCAACAGTGGAAATATGAAAATAAAATGTAGAACACACAGCAGAAACACACATAAAGACAACAGATTTTTAACGTGGTTCACCCAACCAATATGGGCTACATCCACCTAACAGGGCATCGGCAATCCCATTAATCAACTGCAGAAATACAATAGCATAGTTTCTCATCTGCTCAGTTCTTCCTCACAACACATTCCTCATTATGCCCACTTGCCTCTACGGGCTTACATTTTATAGCTGGAAATGGCAACAAACTCATAAATTCTCTCACAACAAATATAGGATGCATTAACTCCTCATGAGAAACTGATGGAGCCAATGTAGCAACAAATCCTATTGTTGTCACCTACATGAGATTTTCCTCCAGATTTAATTAAAAATAAGAAATAAAATCTCAACAAAATTATCTC
>JAXQQM020059435.1:0-46193 GCA_034641835.2 Pinus albicaulis
AGTGAGGTTATCCTTTAAGAGTTGGAGAACTTGTTGTTGATTCTTGATGTGATCTTCCATTGTTTTCACCTTAGAATTTTCCCTTAAAGATGATGTGATAGATGGTGGTTGATATCTATAAAGTGCCATAAATGGGGTCATTTTTGCTGCAGTATGGAAGGAAGTGTTATACCACCATTCAGCCAAAGGTAACCACATAACCCATTGTGCATGTTTATCAGATACAAATAAATGAAGATATCCTTCCAAATATTTGTTCACTATCTCATTTTTCCCATCATATTGAGGATGATAAGATGAGCTATGAGCTAATTGAGTACCCAGACAAGAAAATAATTTCATCCAAAAATATCCAATGAAAATGAGATCTTTTTCACTTACAATAATGTTTGGGTTTCCATGTAGATTTTGAATTGTTTCCATAAATGCAGTAGTAAATGTAATAGCTTTATATGGATGAGATAATGCACAAAAGTGTGCATTCTTGGTAAGTCTATCAACTACCACCATGATGACACTCTTTCCTTCAGAATTGGGTAAACCTCTGATAAAATCCATTAAAACTTCCTATCAAAGTTGACTTGGAAAGGATAAATGTTGTAACGGACTCGAGGTCTTAATTGTCTCAACTTTATTTTGTTGGAAAACCAAACATTCCGCCACAAAATTTTGAATATCAGATTTAAGGTCATCCAAAAAAAATCCTTCTTAACCATGTGGTAAGTTTTTAAAAATTCCGAGTGCCCTCCTAAGGGAGAGGTGTGAAATTCCAAATGAATCTTTTGTTTGAGTTGGTAATTCTTACAAAGGTATAAGTGATCCTTGTACAACAATGCATCATTTTTCTAGCTAAATTTATCTGATGTAATGGGATATTGCTGCAAATTTTGAATGAGTACCCACACTTATTTGTCATTCTTCCCTTCATCCCTTGCTTTGGTTATCCAATATGGCACAAAGAAATGCTTCCACATCCTCATCCTTTCTTGAGAGTGCATCAACACCAACATTTTGCTTCCCTTTTTTGTAGACGATTTCAAAGTCATAGCCCAACATATTTGTGACCCATTTTTATTGCTCTTCTGAAGATAATATTTTTTCTAAAATGTATTTAATACTATCATGATCTATTTTTACCTTGAAGTGTCTTCCCATTAGGTAAGGTCGCCATTTCTTAAGTGCATGTAGTATTGCTAACATTTCCTTCTCATAAATAGATTTGTGTAATTACTTTCCTTTGATTGGGTGACTTTCGAAAGAAATGGATTTTCCTTCTTGCATTAAAACAACACCAATTATATTTCCTAAGGCATCACATTCCACAATAAAAAAATTTGTGAAGTCAGACCGGTGCCTGGTACATTACTTCCTTAAGATGTTAAAAGGCCTTAGTTGCTCTTGGAGACCAATAAAATGCATCTTTCTTCAGAAATGTTGTTATAGGTGATGTTATTCTCCCATAATTATTAACAAACTTGTGATAATAACCTATCAACCTGAGAAATCCTCGCAAATTCCTTATGGTTGTGGGGATTTTCCATTCCTTGATGGCTTTAATTTTGTTTGGGTCTAACATAACACCCTCATCAAATACAATATGAACGAAATATTCCAACTCTTGTACTACAAATAAACATTTGGAGGTTTTTGCATATAATTGTTTCTCCTCCAATAGTTTGAGCACCCTGTCAACATGTTGAACATGATCCTTCCAAGAATTGTTTTAGATTAGTATATCATCAAAAAATACTAACACAAATTTTCTAAGGGTTTGAAAATGGAATTCATCAAACCTTGAAATGTAGAAGGTGCATTGGTAAGTCCAAAAGGCATGACCAAAAATTCATAATGATCCTCATGATTTCTAAATGTTGATTTCAAAATTTCTTCAATCTTCATTCTTATTTGATGATATCCTGAACAAAGATCCAACTTGGTGAAGTAAATTGCTCCATGTAATTCATCCAATAATCCATCAATGATAGGAATGGAAATTTTATCTTTAATAGTGAGCTTGTTAAGATCCTTATAATATGGACACATGCACCATGATCCTTCCTTATTGTGTACCAATACTACTGTAACAGAGAAAAATCTTTGACTAGGTTGAATTATACCGACCTCTATCATTTTTGCAACCATACATTAAATTTCACTCTTTTGGGCATAGGGATATATGTAAGGCCTGATATTTGGGGGAACACTTCCTGGAATCAAATGAAAAGCATGATCATGATCAAAAATAGGTGGGAGGCCTTTGGGAGTCTCAATTACCTTGGAATGATTGTCTAAGAATTTTTGGAGATAAGGAGAAATAGATGACTACAATGTTTGAACATCTAGTGAACATAAATGTGTAATTACGCCCCATTTTTCTTTATTTAGAACCTTTTTCATGCCATTAGATCTTATTATCTTTCTCGGTTTCCCTGCGATAGCCCTTAATTCAAATTCATTTCCTTCCCAAAATAATTTCAAGAAAATTTCTTGAAAATTAAAAGCTATTGTACCCAAAGATTGTAACCATTGGAATCATAGTACAACATCAATGCCACCCATTGGAATAGAAAACATTGGACTATTCAATACATATTCTCCCATGGATAGCTTGATATTATGGCACTTTCTAGATAAATTTATAATTCTTCCATTTTCAACCATTAATTGACACTATGGTGCTGGATATAAGAAGAAATTCAATTCCTTGGCTATCTTAAAATGAATAAAATTATGGGTACTACCCAAATCAATCAACACTAATACCTTTTTTCTTCTTGATATGTCCTTCTATCTTAAGAGTTTGAGGAGTTGTAATTCCTTCCAATGCATTGTAAGATATGGCCAGATTCATTTCTTCTTTATCTTGGGTTGGTTCCTAGTGTATATCCTATTATTTTGACGTTTCTTGTTCCTTTTCTTCCTCCTTTTCACTATCTATCTAAAATAATTTCTTCTCAGCACACTTATGAACTTTAGTGTATCTTTAATCACAACTATAGCAGAGCCCTTTTTCTCTTTTTTCGTCCAATTGTTATGGCATCAACCTTGTAGGATGTGGAAGGCTCGGAGCAACAACACTTCCATCTTTATAGTTATGAGTGGTAGACTTCCTTGTTGCCATAATTTTTGTTTCAACTTTTCTTGCCACCCTGAATGCCTTCTCCAGTGAATAAGGTTCCCAAAGGAAATCCTAATGTTGGATATTATCCTTTAAATTATCTATGAAGACATCAATCCTATGCTCATATGGAATATCATTATCCTTATATTCAATTTTTTGAAGTACTCAATTTGTTCCACCATTAAACCCTTTTGTTTGAGATTTACCAATTGGGTAAAGAAGGTGTTGCTTTTCATAATGTGCTATCATTTCCTCCGTAAAAATTGACCAAGTGACAACTAGTTTACGAGAAAAAAGCCATCAATACCATACAAACTGGTTGGGTTCTAAATATAAAGATGCAATTCATACCTTTTGTGTGTTTTTCACATTATAAAGATCAAAATATTGCTCCATCTGTAGAATCCATGTTACTGGATCCTTTCCATCAAACTTCCTCATATCAATCTTTGGAATATGGAGGGTCTTCAATCCAACATTAGAGTTTATGAAATCATGATTAATATTTCTTTTTTTCTCACCATGAGTTTCATCTACTACCTTTTCTCCATTAGGAATAATTTCTTGTAGCAACTTTGTCACACCTTCCATGTCTACTTTTAGACCATTCTTCAATTCTTCCATGTTTCCTTTCAGTTTTGCTTCTATACCATCGATAATAGCTTCCATGCCATTCTTAAAAACATCCATGTCTGATTTTAAACCATATTAAAACCATCCATGTCAGATTTTAAACCATCCATCTTAGCTTCCATTTCATTTTTGGTTACTCTTCACGAGAGCGAAATTTGTTGCACTAATTGGTATTGTAATTTTGATATATCATGTTGTGTTTCTTCCTCTTATTCATGCATCATAGTAGATATTTCGGGTTTATTACTAGGTATTTCCATTTTGTTTCTTTGGGGCATCAACTAATGATATTTATGCTTCACTATGCCCTTTAAATCACTTCAAACTATTTTTTCAAACAAAACTTATGCAAAAAATACACACCTTTTTCATTTTTTGTAGGAGCTCGATATTGAATATGTTGTATCTCTGTAATTGCATATCTTCAAGGTTTGAAATTATGTCATGTGCTAGCCCTCTTAGTCTTCTTTCTAATGCCACAAGTTAGACCAAATTTGGATTCTTCAACGTAAAGTTATGCCCAATATCCCATGATGACCTGATTATAGATTGGTTCAGTAGAGAAAACTTGTACGGAGTGCCATGTGTCTATGTTCGACCTTCAACTCTAAAATTTCTAAAAAAAAAAACTAAATCCCATGCACTTTCAACCACTTTTTAAAGAATTCAATTTTGATGCCTAAAGCAAAAGTTATCATGATTTTACCTAGGTCACATGTTTGAGACTAAATTTTAGAGCCTGCAGAAACCCTAACTTCCCTGGATCATATCTATAAAAATATAGAGAACCAAGGTATTAAAATTTTATAAGAAGTTCACCAATATTTATTCTCTACATGGTAAAAATGTCATCTTCTGAAGCCTCTTAGAAAACAAGTTATAGAGAAAATTCCAAGATGTATTATTTGAAGAAGTGAACCCCTAGAATCCCAAGCTCTGATACCAAATGTTCTGCAACTAGCTCACAAAAAAATATAAATAGTAGATCAACAACTTAAAAAATATCCTATTCAAGGGGTAAACCTAATTTCATTACATACATGAACAATTCTTTCATGATTCAAGTGACAAAACCTACTTTTTATATATAGGAGTCTAAGGGGTCATAATATAATCAAAGTCGACATAACAATAATAATGTAAGGGCACAACAATAAAAATTGTGGGCTTCTATGGAGCACAATAATAACAATATGGGGACTACATAGGCACAAAAATAATATTAAGGGGGGTACACTTATAATAACAATGAGGGAATACACCATTATTATAGGGACCTAATAGAAAGTCCATCAAATGGATGTAAAAACTACTTTCTGGAATGAAGATATAAAAGAGAATGTTTAATGTCCCAACGAGAAGGATTTTTTGTGAAGTCTCAGGAACACAAAGTATGCAAACTTGTAAAATCATTGTATGGACTCAAGCAAGCACCACATTCCTGGTACGAGAAGTTAACTGAGCATCTTCTGAAAATCAACTTCAAACATTATGATCTTGATGATGTAACTTTATTTATCAAGAAATTTGGAAAAACAGTTGTATATCTTATGGTGTATGTAGATGATCTTATAATTATAAGGAACAATGATATCTACAGTGCATCCATAAAGGAGAAATTTAGGAAAGGTTTTGGAATGACATATTTGGGTTATGTTCACTACTATCTTGGTATTGAAGTAACTCAACATCCAAATTTTATATTCCTCTCTCAGAAGAAGTACATTGGAGATCTATTAAACAAGTTTGGCATGGATGAGTGAAATCCTTTGACTATTACAATGGAATGGAACTTAAAGCTCACATCCATTGAAGGAAAATAATTTGAGGATGCAACAAAGTATAGATAGCTCGTAGGAAGTCTCAACTACCTGACTACGACCAGACTAGATATTTCATTTGATGTTGGAATCCTCTCTAGGTTTATGGAAAAGCCTTGTGAGGGTCATTGGTCTACTGCAAAAAGTGTTCTAAAGTACTTGAAGGGAAATCAAGACTTTGGACTTAAGTATACACATGTGGGCAACTTCAACTTGATTAGATACTCTGATTCAAGCTTTGATGGAGATAAAGAAACTAGGGTATCTACTTTAGGTTATGTTATGAGTCTTGGATCAAGAGATGTCTCCTGAAGGTCATGCAAAAAATCAGTTCCAACAAATTCTACAACTGAGGTAGAATATGTGGCGGCAACTGAAACAACAAAGGAAATTGTGTGGCTCATGAACATTCTAGAAGATTTGCAGGAGAAACAAGTGCATTCAACTCATCTTTTGATTGACAAGACTTCTACAATAAATTTTTCCAAGAACCTGAAGTTTCATGATTGAACGAAGCACATAAATACAAAATACTATTTGATTTGACATCATGTTGAGGCCAAGACAATCCACCTATGCCATTGTTCCACAAATGAGCAGATTGTAGACATCTTCACCAAAGTGCATGGAAGATAAAAGTTTTAAATATTCAGAATGATGTTTGGACTCACCAACATCCCTTCAAATTAAGGGGGGGAATGTTGACACCTAATATTTGGTATGGGCAGCCCTAATCAATTTATCCACAACTACCATAATGTTGACACCTAATAAATTTATCCACAACTACCATAATAGAATAATTTTGTCTCTTAGGTATGGTAACCTGGTTATGAAATCCAAGGTAATCATATCCCACTTCCACTTAAGAATGGTAATGGTTGCAACAAACCAACAGGGTGTCGATGTTCTGCCTTAACCTTTTGACATTCTAGGCATATAGCTAGATACTTTGGAATGTCCTTTCTCATTCCAGGCCAATAATATTTTTTCTTAATTTCAAAGAATAACTTTTGATATCTTGGATGAGCGATGTAGGGAATTTTATGAAATTCATCTAACAATAATTTTTTAATCCACAACTGATTAGGAACATACACTCTTCCTATTAAAAGTGGTAACTCATCACCATTGACATCATAATCCATTTGTTTCCCATAATTTTTTGCAAGTTTAGCTTGCAGCCAAAGATATTCGTATTTTGAATCTTTTATGGCAAATTCTTTAATTGGATCAGAGAAATTAATTTCCACTTGACTGTATGAAACTTCATACGCATGATTTAGCCTCGTACTTAACACATCAGCCACACGGTTTTCTCTTCCTTTAAGATGTATGACTTAAAAATCAAATTCGCTCAGAATTGCAATCCATTTGGATTAACGCGCATTAATATTAGGTTGTTTAAAGAAACTAGTCAAACTACTATAATTCGTCATTAACAAAAATATTTTCCCTAAGAGATAATGCCACCATACCTTCAAGGAATGGACTATTGTTGTTAACTCCAAATCATAAGCAGAATACCTTTGTTTTTTATCCTTTAACTTACAAGATTCATAAGCGATCACCTTTCCTTGTTGCATAAATACTCCCCCTACACCCTCCTGGCAAGCATCTATGCAGATGGTATATCCCTTTTCTGGATCCGCCACTTTCAACACAGGAGTTTTGGTAAGAAAATGCTTCAAATATTAAAAATATTTCGACTACCTAAAATTATTCCCCCTCTTTTGCAAGGAGGTGATAAGTTGGGCAACTCTAGAAAGCCCTTCTATAAATTGACAATAATATCTAGCCAAGCCCATAAGGGAGTGTATGTCTGATATGTTTTTTTGTACACATTATTCCATGATAGTTTTAATTTTTTCTAGGTCCACTACTATCCCTTCTGAGGAGATGATATGTCTTAGATACTGGATCTGGTATTTATAAAAATCACACTTACTGAATTTAGCATAAATATGGTTTTCTCTCAAAGTTTGAAGTACTATCCGGAGATTCTCCTTATGTTCTTCAAGATTTCTCGAATATACTAATATATCATAAATGAAGATGAGTACAAACTTATCCAAGAAAGGATGGAAAGTACCATTCATCATGCTCATAAATTTTGTTGGAGCATTTGTGAGTCCAAAAATAAAATCACAAATTTTTAATGTCCATATCATGTTCTAAATGATATTTTTTAGATATCTTCATATTTTATTTGAATATGATGGTACCCGGATCGTAGATTAATTTTTGAGAACATAGTAGCGCACTTGAATTGATCAAAAAAATCATCAATTTTGGGCAATGCATATTTTTTTTTATTGCTAACTTATTCAATTTCCTATAATCTATAAACAGGTGAAGAGTGCCATCATTTTTTCTTACGAATAAAACTAGTGCTCCCCAAGGAGACACACTAGGGAAAATATAACCCTTATCTAGAAACTCTTGGAGTTGCATATTCAAATGTGTCAACTCAGGGATACTCATTTTATAAGGGGCTTTGGACACTGGGATGGCTTCGAGGATTAATTCTATAGTGTTATGCAACCAGCTCACAAAATAGAAGAAAATATAGATCAACGACTTAGAAATTAGCCTCTTCGAGGGGGAAACCTATTTTACATTACATAAATGAACAATTCTTGGATGATACAAACGAAAAAACCTCCTTTCTATATATATGAGTCCATGGGGTCACAATATAATCCTATTCGACCTAACAATAATAATGTAAGGGCAAAACAATAATAATAGTGGGCGTTTATGGGGCACAATAATAACAATATGGGGACTATAGGGGTACAACAACAACAATAAGGGACTACGCTAGTAATATAGGGACCTAACATGCCCCTCTCCTTCAAAAAAGTGATGTCCTAAACATTTGAGTAGTTATGGATGCTTTTGTATAAAATTCACATCCTCTCATGGGGAATCTTCAGTGGGTAAGTTCTTCCACTTGATGAGATACTCAGAAATTGATCGATTGTATGGTTGTCGAGGTTCTTGTTTAGTGACTCACTAGAAAATTTGGCCAAAATTCCGACGAGCCAGTTAAATCCATATTCGACCGCAAGGTCATCGCAGACGACGATTCGAGGGCGAGCAAACGTGGTTTGTCATGTCATCGCGATTTCGACGCACGTAAGTAACAACACTATTGACATCGCTGTCTCTTCGACAAGCGTCACTCTTCCGACGTCTCACAAACCGTCGCGCCTCCGACGTTTGTAAACTATCGCACTTCCGACGCAATGTGGTTCGACGTTTTGAACGTCGCTCTTCCGACGTTTGTAAACAGTCGCAATTCCGACGCAACGTGGTCCGACGTTTTGGATATCGCTCTTCCGACGTCTGTAAGATGTCGCAATTCCGACGAAATGTGGTCTGAAGTTTGGAACGTCATTCTTCCGAAGTTTGTAATCTGTCGTAATTCCGACGAAATGTGGTCCGACGTTTTTATACTGTCTCTCTTCCGACATTTCTGGGTTGTCGCAGTTCCGACGTCTACAAGGCGTCGGTAGACCGACGGAGGGTTCAATTTTAAAAAAAAAAATGAAACTTTAAAAGACGAGAAACGTTGTTTTGAATATATTATATGAAGTAAAACAGTCCATGAAGTCATTACATTTTCACATCTGAAGATTGGAACCCAAATATCCATCGAGAAAAGTGGAAGTCCCACCCCAGACAATGATAGAAAAATACCCCATGTCACCTACAGGGACATGATATAAAACCCAGTAACGGTCCACATGGAGATTATCTACAAATCTGAGAAAGCATCCAAATATGCCTGAGGCATCTATAAGAAAGTGAAATAGCAGTATGTAGAATAGTAAAGCAATAGATAGAGTACCGACGTCTATTGTTCCAAATACAAATTAAAGTACCCAAAATCCTTGAACAGAGAAAAACGCTAATCATGTGAGGAGTGTGATATGTCCAAAATATAAAAAGACCATCGGACCATATCAATAAACCAGCAACATAGACCAGCATCGCTAGTTTTGAAGGCAGAGTGATAAACATTAATCATTTTTTTTTCACAAGAGAAAAAACGTTGTTTTGAATATATTATGTGAAGTAAAACAGTCCATGAAGTCATTACATTTTCACATCTGAAGATTGGAACCCAAATATCCATCCAGAAAAGTGGAAGTCCCACCCCAGACAGTGATAGAAAAATACCCATGTCACATACAGGGACTTGATATAAAACCCAGTAACGGTCCACATGGAGATTATCGACAATCTGAGAAAGCATCCAAATATGCCTGAGGCATCTATAAGAAAGTGAAATAGCAGTATGTAGAATAGTAAAGCAACAGATAGAGTACCGAACTCCATTGTTCCAAATACAAATTAAAGTACCCAAAATCCTTGAACAGAGAAAAACGCTAATCATGTGAGGTGTGATATGTCCAAAATATAAAAAGACCATCAGACCATATCAATAAACTAGCAACATAGACCAGCATCGCTAGTTTTGAAGGCAGAGTGATAAACATTAATCATTTTTTTTTCACAAGAGAAAAAACGTTGTTTTGAATATATTATATGAAGTAAAAGAGTCCATGAAGTTATTACATTTTCACATCTGAAGATTGGAACCCAAATATCCATCCAGAAAAGTGGAAGTCCCACCCCAGACAGTGATAGAAAAATACCCCATGTCATATACAGGGACTTGATATAAAACCCAGTAATGGTCCACATGGAGATTATCGACAATCTGAGAAAGCATCCAAATATGCCCGAGGCATCTATAAGAAAGTGAAATAGCAGTATGTAGAATAGTAAAGCAACAGATAGAGTACCGACGTCCATTGTTCCAAATACAAATTAAGGTACCCAAAATCCTTGAACAGAGAAAAACGCTAATCATGTGAGGAGTGTGATATGTCCAAAATATAAAAAGACCATCAGACCATATCAATAAACCAGCAACATAGACCAGCATCGCTAGTTTTGAAGGCAGAGTGATAAACATTAATCATTTTTTTTTCACAAGAGAAAAAAACGTTGTTTTGAATATATTATATGAAGTAAAACAGTCCATGAAGTTATTAAATTTTCACATCTGAAGATTGGAACCCAAATATCCATCCAGAAAAGTGGAAGTCCCACCCCAGACAGTGATAGAAAAATACCCCATGTCACATACAGGGACTTGATATAAAACCCGGTAATGGTCCACATGGAGATTATCGACAATATGAGAAAGCATCCAAATATGCCCGAGGCATCTATAAGAAAGTGAAATAGCAGTATGTAGAATAGTAAAGCAACAGATAGAGTACCGACGTCCATTGTTCCAAATACGAATTAAAGTACCCAAAATCCTGCAACAGAGAAAAACGCTAATCATGTGAGGAGTGTTATATGTCCAAAATATAAAAAGACCATCAGACCATATCAATAAACCAGCAACATAGACCAGCATCGCTAGTTTTGAAGGCGGAGTGATAAACATTAATCATTTTTTTTTTCACAAGAGAAAAAACGTTGTTTTGAATATATTATATGAAGTAAAACAGTCCATGAAGTCATTACATTTTCACATCTGAAGATTGGAACCCAAATATCCATCCAGAAAAGTGGAAGTCCCACCCCAGACAATGATAGAAAAGTACCCCATGTCACATACAGGCACATGATATAAAACCCAGTAACGGTCCACATGGAGATTATCGACAATCTGAGAAAGCATCCAAATATGCCCGAGGCATCTATAAGAAAGTGAAATAGCAGTATGTAGAATGGTAAAGCAACAGATAGAGTACCGACGTCCATTGTTCCAAATACAAATTAAAGTACCCAAAATCCTTGAACAGAGAAAAACGCTAATCATGTGAGGAGTGTGATATGTCCAAAATATAAAAAGACCATCAGAGCATATCAATAAACTAGCATCGCTAGTTTTGAAGGCAGAGTGATAAAAATTAATCATTTTTTTCACAAGAGAAAAAACGTTGTTTTGAATATATTATATGAAGTTAAACAGTCCATGAAGTTATTACATTTTCAAATCTGAAGATTGGAACCCAAATATCCATCCAGAAAAGTGGAAGTCCCACCCCAGACAGTGATAGAAAAATACCCCATGTCACATACAGGGACTTGATATAAAACCCAGTAACGGTCCACATGGAGATTATCGACAATCTGAGAAAGCATCCAAATATGCGCAAGGCATCTATAAGAAAGTGAAATAGCAGTATGTAGAATAGTAAAGCAACAGATAGAGTACGTACCGACGTCCATTGTTCCAAATACAAATTAAAGTACCCAAAATCCTTGAGCAGAGAAAAACGCTAATCATGTGAGGAGTGTGATATGTCCAAAATATAAAAATACCATCAGACCATATCAATAAACGAGCAACATAGACCAGCATCGCTAGTTTTGAAGGCAGAGTGATAAACATTAATCATTTTTTTTTCACAAGAGAAAAAACGTTGTTTTGAATATATTATATGAAGTAAAATAGTCCATGATTACATTTTCACATCTGAAGATTGGAACCCAAATATCCATCCAGAAAAGTGGAAGTCCCACCCTAGACAGTGATAGAAAAATACCCCATGTCACATACAGGGACTTGATATAAAACCCAGTAACGGTCCACATGGAGATTATCGACAATCTGAGAAAGCATCCAAATATGCCCGAGGCATCTATAAGAAAGTGAAATAGCGGTATGTAGAATAGTAAAGCAACAGATAGAGTACGTACCGACGTCCATTGTTCCAAATACAAATTAAAGTACCCAAAATCCTTGAACAGAGAAAAACGCTAATCATGTGAGGAGTGTGATATGTCCAAAATATAAAAAAGACCATCAGACCATATCAATAAACCAGCAACATAGACCAACATCACTAGTTTTGAAGGCAGAGTGATAAACATTAATCATTTTTTTTTCACAAGAGAAAAAATGTTGTTTTGAATATATTATATGAAGTAAAACAGTCCATGAAGTCATTACATTTTCACATCTGAAGATTGGAACCCAAATATCCATCCAGAAAAGTGGAAGTCCCACCCCAGACAATGATTGAAAAATACCCCATGTCACATACAGGGACATGATATAAAACCCAGTAACGGTCCACATGGAGATTATCGACAAATCTGAGAAAGCATCCAAATATGCCCGAGGCATCTATAAGAAAGTGAAATAGCAGTGTGTAGAATAGTAAAGCAACAGATAGAGTACCGACGTCCATTGTTCCAAATACAAATTAAAGTACCCAAAATCCTTGAACAGAGAAAAATGCTAATCATGTGAGGAGTGTGATATGTTCAAAATATAAAAAGACCATCAGACCATATCAATAAACCAGCAACATAGACCAGCATTGCTAGTTTTGAAGGCAGAGTGATAAACATTAATCATTTTTTTTTCACAAGAGAAAAAGCGATGTTTTGAATATATTATATGAAGTAAAACAGTCCATGAATTCATTACATTTTCACATCTGAAGATTGGAACCCAAATATCCATCCAGAAAAGTGGAAGTCCCACCCCAGACAGTGATAGAAAAATACCCCATGTCACATACAGGGACTTGACATAAAACCCAGTAACGGTCCACATGGATATTATCAACAAATCTGAGAAAGCATCCAAATATGCCCGAGGCATCTATAAGAAAGTGAAATAGCGATATGTAGAATAGTAAAACAACAGATAGAGTACCGACGTCCATTGTTCCAAATACAAATTAAAGTACCCAAAATCCTTGAACAGAGAAAAACGCTAATCATGTGAGGAGTGTGATATGTCCAAAATATAAAAAGACCATCAGACCATATCAATAAACCATCAACATAGACAAGCATCGCTAGTTTTGAAGGCAGAAAGATAAACATTAATCATTTTTTTTTTCAGAAGAGAAAAAACGTTATTTTGAATATATTATATGAAGTAAAACAGTCCATGAAGTCATTACATTTTCACATCTGAAGATTGGAACCCAAATATCCATCCAGAAAAGTGGAAGTCCCACCCCAAACAATGATAGAAAAATACCCCATGTCACATACAGGGACATGATATAAAATCCACTAACGGTCCACATGGAGATTATCGACAATCTGAGAAAGCATTCAAATATGCCCGAGGCATCTATAAGAAAGTGAAATAGTAGTATGTAGAACAGTAAAGAAACAGATAGAGTACCAACGTCCATTGTTCTAAATACAAATTAAAGTACCCAAAATCCTTGAACAGATCAAGAAAAACGATAATCATGTGAGAATTCTAATTAAAGTTAATCTATTAACATTGCGAATAAAATTACACCGAAGTCAAAAACATTGCCTGGCCATACTCATGGCAAATTTGTCATCAAAAAATCAAAAAATTAAGAAGACTGCCCTCATACGAGGAAACCAGTCTTGAACGTTTAATTTACAGAATTCAAAAATATTACTTAAAGGTCCAGCACAGTAAAATAAACTAAAAGCAGCCCAATTAACTGGGCCTGCTAAGCAAGAAAAACAAATTAACCAAACTACTCCTCCGCTGGTTCCTCCACGATTCGGCACCATCCTTCGGAAGGTCCAGGATCGCTAGGTACATCTATTAACATTGCAAATAAAATTACACCGAAGTCAAAAACATTTCCTGGCCATACTCATGGCAAATTTGTCATCAAAAAATCAAAAAATTAAGAAGACTGCCCTCATACGGGGAAACCAGTCTTGAACGTTTAATTTACAGAATTAAAAAATATTACAAAGGTCCAGCACAGTAAAATAAACTAAAAGCAGCCCAATTAAGTGGGCCCGCTAAGCAAGAAAAACAAATTAACCAAACTACTCCTCCGGTGGTTCCTCCACGATTCGGCACCATCCTTCGGAAGGTCCAGGATCGCTAGGTGCTACCTCCACATGCATGCCACGACTCCCCTCCTGAAGGCCCGAATGCTGGCCGACTTTTTCCGAGCTCAGACCCGCCGGACGGGTGCATTCTTCCTCCGTTTGGGCCTCCTCGCGGAAGACCACAGTGACTACAGCTGTGATTCGCGGGCGGTTGAGAGTGCAATCAAAGGAAAATTGCGCAGTGCGCGTCGTGGGAGAAGGTGAACTAGCGATGGGGAAGCCAGGAGCAGGGGAATCCATACGGTGGCCAGATGCTACAAGCCGACCCCGCCCACTCCTAGTATTTGGATATCAACCTAAGTAATAATCACTGGACTGGCCGGAAGTCGACTCTGTTGAGGGGCTGGAGGGAGCGCGCCGGGGTTGACCTCTAGTGCTCCCCCTGCGGCAACACATCCTATGACGCACACGAGGCATGGGTGCAATATCAGGCGCAGTGGGCACAAGAGGAGACGAAGAAGCAGAATTCCAATTAACAGAGGAAGACAGAAAGAGACAAAACCGAGAGAAATGCAAATATGCAGCAAGGTCTAGGCAGCAGTTCCGCTGGCCACTTCTCCTTATCGTCACAGTTAGCAGGCAGTGTAATCCAGCAACCGGCTTGTCTGAAAAACCATGGCTAAATGCCATTTTGTCGACCCGTCTGCAATGCAATCATAGGACGCCCGTCATAATTAATCTCTGATCATTAATAATGAGAGCCGAAGGCCGGATCAAATTGGAGCGTGTGGAATCGCTAAGAGGAGTGGAGGTCCGATCTTGAACAATGTTAAAAATTAATTAATGCGGATTTGATGTGAAAACTTAATTAAACAGCGTTAAATGTTAATGCGATTGATATGAAATCGCCATATCCATGTCCCATCACCTTAAACGCCATCGAATGCACCCGCAGCCGGGAGCAGGGCAAGTTTTTATTGAGGACACGTGGCAAAAATTGATTGGAGCGGATCTTTGTTTGGGCCACTCGCGCAGTGGAAATCCGGACCCGTAAAATATTAGGGCGAATTTGATAAGAAATTCACGTCACAAAATTGGCCGACGTCAGCAGGCTATTTTGGAACGCGAATTTGGTTTGAATTATGGTTTATCGCTGTTTGAAGTCCGGCGGGCTCAACTTAAGAACAATTTTGTTTGATCCCATCTTATAAAATTTGTGTTGGTTTTCTTTGATAACACACATATTTATAATAAATCATGGGAATACCACACTAAACATGTGGAAAAGTTATATAAATAATTATTGAGAACAATCATTTTTATGTAAAAATATCCAAGGCGAGGTCTGTGTAGAGAACCGGGGTCGTGAAAAATGTTCAAATATAAAAATCCCGCTTAATAAAGAGACAAAATTGTTGTGCTTTCGGAACCTGACCCGAGGATTGGACATGAGTTAACAAACAAAAGGATAGTGGAACCAGACATGCACCCGTGGTCAAGCCCTCTACCAAAACCACGAGCGGAATCACAAAAGTGGGTTGCCCATATCGCACCGCTTTTGCGGAGTAGGCGGTATTTCCTATTCGCGAGCGATTCCATAGGGAATGCGACACGTGGTGAAGTGACCCCCGGAAAACCACCGTTTAACCCGCGCCATCGCACGTTAAAGCCCGACATTGGAAGCCGAGTGAAATTTCCAAGAGTCGTTGATTTGGAGAAGGGCCATCGGACGGTGGTCGCACGTTGAACTTGCCCGGAGGTTAACTAAGGTGTGCGGAGGATAGCCAGGTACGATACAAGTGTTTGATTGGTTATTGATATATATAGGTGAGGCCGGAGTATAATGAAAGTGTTTAATTAAACGATTGGCGGATAATTAGTATAAGTCTGGAGCGTGATTGTTGTAAGGCTGGGTGGTGAAATATAGAGCCGAAAGTTCATTACAAGTTATTTATTTAAAAAGAAACGTGGAGTATAAATACAAAGTGTTGAAAGTTAAACATTGGTTATAGGGCTTGGAGATAATATAAAGTCGGGAATATAAATTAAATTCCAACCATTGTGGATGGTATTTATTTATCAAATTCTACGAATTTGATAAATAAACCCGAAGAAAGAAGAAGTCAATGAAGACCCAGGCTGGAGGAAAAGAACGGGGTAAACCAGGGTAAAATGCTGACAGAGCGATTGTAGACACACCAGCTCTCCTTAGGGGTCCAATTTCAGTTTTGTTGCATCACACGATGATCTCTCTTCTCTGGCATTTACTTGTATTGAATATCACTATTCTAGGAATAAGGAGTTATTTTCTCCAAAAATAACCCTAGCCAAACATTGACAATGCATCAAGGATATCTTTCTATGCTTCATAATTACATATGTTCTACTTCTAAATCAGGTCTTGGAAGTGGTTGTTTTGCTGGAAATTATTCACCAGTTGGTTTCATACCAAAGTCTTTTTCACATTTTCAGCATCCAATACATGAAAAAGATAATGGTTTAAAACAACATAAATATTTGAAATTTCGCAAGAATTGTCTGGCACACTTTGAATATGAATTTTGAAGTCAAGTGCATGATGCTGTATAGGATCAAGTGTCATTTTGAATACCAAATGTTTCACAAGAAACTTCTCAACATGCTACCCTGCAGTAAGGATTAAATGACAATATTGCATCAACAATTTCCATAATAAAAGTGCACCTCGGCCATAAGACTAAACAACTACAAATGTTGTAGATCTAACAAGACCACACAATCAAATGTATTCCACAAGGCCAATACTGTATGAAAAATGAAAAGGAGTTTTCAACCAAAAATACCTTAGGAAACTAATTCAATTAGATACACCAAACCATCAGCAAAAAGGAAAACCAGCCTACTCAAAAGGCAAGCGTTTACCTCCTTTGACAAAATTTTGAGTTCCGAAACAAGGGCCTTTATTGTCTTGTCAATGCCCCTAGTAATTTGAACGGGGTTTGCACCTGTTGCAAAAACCTAAACAAAAAGGTTTCATTTCAAATTATTTTCCACAAATTTAAGATACAACCATTGTCAGTTTTGTATTTCCTAACAAGCTCATAAATTTTGACAAAAGAACCAAAAAATTTTAATACCTGATAGCAATTTTTCACTCAAAAACTATCTTAGACTCAATAAGCCCAACCCAAAACTAAAAAACCAAACACCATAAGACCCTACAAAAATGAATAGATGATCTTAATCCAGTACTATCGACAAAAATTTACCTTTACACCCTCACTTATTAAACCCTGTGTTGTTGAATTTTAACTTCAACTGCTGCAGCAGAAGGACGGATGCAGCAGCAACATTTTTTTTTGGAGGTTTCTTGCACGCCATCCAGAAATTTAATTCAGCATTTAAAATTCCTGCAATTTTTTTTTTTTGTAGACGGTCGCAGCCATATTTCTGTACAGGATTGTATTTAAACACAACAACCAGCATTAACGCAATTCACCAACCAGAAATTAAACAAACATAAATTTACCCGACAGTTTTGTAAATTCAAAAGGAGGACACGTGGAGCATTAATATTGGATCGCATGAAATTGAAGGGAATATGAAAACCTGAAAACTGGACCCGAATTTTTTATAGGGCACATTGGATTGAGAATTCGAGTTAAAATTAGGCAGACGTCAGCATCCCATTTTGGAACGCGAATTTGGTTTGAAATTCAATCTATTCATACTTTTGAAGTCCGACGGAAAGGGTTCTTTAATGTTTTGATAGTTTAATATATACATATGTTATATATATATCATATGCGAAATGAAAGGTGGGCCATAGAATTTAGTTTTAATTTTATTTTTTTTAAAAGAGGGTTTATTATAATATGTTTTATATGTTCTGACATATAAAAATAAAAAGGTCGAAAAAGCTTGGTAGTTTTTTTTATAGACAATACGTAAATTTTTTATTACATAGCAGTGTGTAAAAAGTGAAAAACTGAGTGTAACTTTTTAAGTGTGTATGCACAGCAGTGCGAAAGGGAAAAACACAGCAGAGTGTCTTAGAGACAGAGTATGTTTGTTTTGAACAGACAGTGAGTTGGTTTTATGCATTGCGTTTTGTAGCAGTCATAATTTTGTAATCCCTCTCAGTGAGGAAGAAGTGTAATAGTTTTTTTTTTGAGTTATTGAAGGGAATAGAAGTTTGTTTTCAAAGTATTGAAACTTTGTCTCTTGTCAAAGAAATTTTTATTTTCTCTGTGTTAGAGGAAGGGAGATTTATTCTCCATTCATTGTTCTGGAATTTTTCAATATTCCAACATGTGCAAGAACAACAGATGTTGTGGTTCCATCCCCAGCTAAATAATTTGTCTTTGCCGCAGCTTGCCTTACCAACTTGACCCCAAAATTTTCAACTGGGTCCTCTAATTCAACCAATAAAAAGGCCAAAACCATAGCATTGAGATACATTTCATTACACTGTCAATAACAATAAAATTTGACTCAGCCATAACCCTTTCATTTTATTGTTGTGAAAATCTTTATGCATTACTCTAATGTGGCTAGTCCATAGGCCAAGTAGACCACTGGGTAACAAATATGTTTCCTTTCACCTTTGAGTTTTTAAATTATGCCTACCAAATCTAAGACATTTAAGAGGGGGAACTAATACAACGTTAAAAAGAAAACCAGAGCACACATCTACAAATTACCTCCTTAGCTACTGTCACACCATCATTAACTATTTCGGAGAACCATGCTTGCTCTCCAAGACAACATTTTTCCCTTCGCCCCAAGGGTGACTCCAACAAGATCAGCAAGTTTGTTCACACCGCCTGCAAGACAAATTGACAATGCTTTCGGTAAGTGTGCAATTGAATGCTAGACCATATGCCAAAACAACCCTCCATGAAAAATTAAAATAACACATTAAAATCAAATATAAGTGGACAAGGAAAGATCCACCGCAGTGAAGTTTCACGTGCAGGTGACCTTCCTTTAAACATAATTTTTTCTCTGACCTGCAATTTTTTTGTCACTGAGCCATCCTTGTTGAAGTACAACTTCTTTTCCATAGCTCTTGTATTAACTACCTTCTCTCTGTCACGTAATCTCAGAGTCCCTCTTCTACTTGAGCGATTAAAGGAAATGGGTGAAAAAACTGAAAGAGAAGACAATTTTCTGCCATAATTATCAAACATTGCACCCAACTTCTTCCCCTTTCCATTGTTACCCAATGAGGTAGATGTGGGAATTGTTGTCATACCGCCCAAAGCAGAGGCCATCTTCTCTTATGCTGAATATAGAATTACAAGATCTTCATATTATTATGAACCTTAAAAAACATGACTCCCATTGCTAAAAACCACTTTTAAGTTGTAACAGGCAAACTAAACAACTATCACAACTTTTGGCAACTTCTGGAGCATTAAGAGAGAAACAACCAAAGAGAAATACAACCACAATCCTCATTTTAATGAGACCGGACTATATATTTGCATTAAGATAATAGAAAGAAATCATGACTATATTAAAGCCACCACAAAACAACTTTAACCAGTGTCTCTCGCAGCCTTCAGGTTTCCATGCTAGAGGTTGCATATTTTTAATTTAAATTCTTGACCTCTCGTGCCCATCTATGAATGCATCCAATGGGATATCTACATCAAATGCTCCTTTATATCCCCAAAAACAAATTCCCTACTACAAGAGCACCAGTATTGATGGATCACCCCACAACATCCCACCCACTAGAAATGGTGAAAAAGGAAACCCGAGAAAACTTCTGAAATATCTCAAGATGACTATATGGGTGGTTCTTATGAATCAACCAACCATTCAAAACATGCTCATCAATCCAAACCATGATTATTATGTGACAATATTCAAGCAGGCACTGAATCGGATTTCTGAAGCTATGTTAGAGAAACCCTAAACTCTCACTGAAAATAGGTGAAATGTGGCACCACTCAGGGATTGACATGTGCCAATTGGTACAAGTGGTAGAAAATTGGCATGCTCAAACAACAAGGTGATGTAGGAATGACATGAGGGAGAAAATATCAGAAAAGCCCCAAATCTGGAGAACTAAAGCTCATCACCAACCTAAGATTGACAACTTTACATGATGTAACCTATGAAATTGTAAATGGAGAAATCATAGTAACAATAAAGTAACCTATGTAACAATAAAGTCGGATTCATCCTGGGAGTGGTAATGGGAGAAATCATAGTGAACAACAGGAAACATGCATAGTTGCTTACAATCAAATAGATGAAAAAACACATACAAAAAACCTAGATAATAATCGTGAACAAGCTTAATATTGAATTATGAACTGTAAAGGAACTTACAAAATGTGACATTACGAACCTGGTTAAGCGCACAAGCAAAAATATCCTGGACATGACCCTGGTTGACAAGTTGTATTGCTCATGATGCAAGAGGATTTGTACCTGCACTGCCAAGTCAATCAAAATCCATCATTATCTATACAATAAATACAAGTAATTGATGTAGTATTTTTACTCTAAGATGCATTCTTATGATAATGTTAGAACATATGTTGAAAATGTCAAAACATACCTAAATAAGCTCCTCTTCGTTTCAAGAACAATTTATTGGAGTCGCATGAACTTGGAACAAGCCTCCCACGATATGAAAGAGTAGCAACTAAGTCAACAGTGACTTTTTTGTTGCTACGTTGGATCGAGGGAGGTTTGCTCCAAGATTAAATCGCTCCAATAAATTATTCTCTACTAAACAGGGCCAACCACGTGAATGTGGAAGCTCTTATGGCCCCTCCCCCCCCCTCACATCACTCTCAATTCCCCAATACCCAATCTATATTTCATTTTTTACTTTCATGAGCATAAAAAAAAAAATTCAATAACTAATAAAAAAACAATTCAACAAAAAGTATGCAAGGAAACATTGTAATTAATGCTTGACATAAAAATAGTATGATAAATGAGTTTTTTATATAACGCAAAAAAATGTTCCAAGTATGGTAACGTTTGTCTTATAATAATACAATATTTTACATTGTCAAATTTTCTTTTTCTTCTTCCTATTTTTAAAGCTCCTAATTGCATCATCAATATCATCGTGCTCTGCTCCTGTTTCGTGCCTTTCAACCCGCACTGCTGACCTAGTTGCGTATTCATGATGTCTGGGCTCATCCAGTGACGGGGCATCGCCTACAAAAATAGATAATATTAAATTTTAATTGTCAGTTTTTAAATATCATTGAACTAGTTCGGTAATATTAATAAAAAAAATTGCAATGAGATTATTTACCTGGTGCACCAGTTGTCGCCGCTGACCTAGTTGCGTTGTCACGATGTCTGGTCTCATCCAGTGACGGGGCATCGCCTACAAAAACAGATAATATTAAATTTTAATTGTCATTTTTAAAATATCATTGAACTAGTTCGGTAATATTAATAAAAAAAATTGCAATGAGATTATTTACCTGGTGCACCAGTTGTCGCCGTTGGGACTGTTGCCCTGTCTTCCTCTCTGGTGGTAAGATCCTCAAGGGAAACATTCTCTATCATTTAAAAAAAAACGTTATAAGGACAACCATCAAGGTATAATTAGAAAAAATTATAAGTGGAAATTAATTACCGTCACGGCCCTCACTGATAGCAGCATTGTCGGCCTGGTCCCCACTACAATGATCGGGTTGCACGAGAGGATCATCTACATCTGGCTCTAAAACTGGGTTATTTGCCTCGTTGGTAGTGTTGCTCCCCTGATTTAAACAAAGTTGTTAGACATTAAATTTATGGACGAAAACAAAAATATTGAAAGGTTAATGTTTTACCTTATTAGGCATTGTAGATCTTGGGACCTGCCCCAAGCTTCTGCGACGTTCAACTACAGCTTGATAGCCAAAACGGAAAGCAATATTTTTATCTTCCTCTATAGTTATTGTTCCAAAGTCATCACCCTACATTATATATGATTGTGTATTTTTAATCATATCTGATAGGATTACAAAAACGTTGGAAGGCGATACAATTAATTATAAGATGTTTAGCTACTTAATTACAATTCTTGCAGCTAATTTCAAGTAGCCACCCTGGCCGAGCTTGTGATGGCCCTTTTTCTCAATCCTAGCTTTGGTTGCCTTTGAGGTGTCAGGCAACCTAGCATCAAAAGATTGAAGTTAGATATGACGTAGCACACTTTTATTTTAGACATAAAGAAAATTAAAGCTATTGAATTAAAGTTGTAATTTACCTTGCGGGTCCAGTTGGCATTTTTCCTTCTTTCTTTGCCCTTTTCTCTTTTCCGTCATGGATGAGTGCTATCCACTCACTCTCTGAAACTGCGAGAGGACACTCATATCTAGGGTTAAATTGCAATTGCGTCCTATAGGTGTCCCTGGTATATTTCAAATATTTGCCGGCTACCTGAGCCACCGCTTTTCTGTCAAATGTGCCTACCCCAAAAAGGGCTTCTAGATAATCTAAAAGTTCTTTTTTCAGGTTGGAATTCTGGGAATTCCACCCTGTACGTATGGTTGGGCCAAAAATTACCAACGCATGGCTCTCTAGAATCCTGTAGAACTCATTGTTTCCTACACAGAATAAAACCAAAAAAAAAGAAGATATTATCATTAATTTAAAAATAAAAATCATGATAAATATGTTTTAGATAAAGTACATGAAATAGTTAAAATATTAAAATTTACCTGGGAGTTGTACATGATTTATAGGGACACCCTCATCGTTCACCAACAACGTGCCATTAATGGTCCCTATGGAGCTGACACGTGTAGCTCCAGGAAACGCAATAATGTAGCTGGCCATATCAGCCTCATCATTGCCAACACGTTCAGCAGTTGGCTGGGTGTCAGCTTGGGCAGGGTGTGTTTCTTGGCTAGCACCTAAAGGAGTAGAAGGTGTATGAGAGGGTTGTTGGGCAATCTCTTACCCTTGTGTCCCACTACCACCAACACCGGGTTCAGCAAATGCCAGAAGACGCTACATACAAAAGAGATTTTTGTTAGTTTAGTCAATGTAAAAATTAAAAATCAAACTATCACAATTCATCTCATGCAGAACAAAAAAAATATCCTTTTGAATTTTTATTATTACCTGATATCTTTCTAGATGCCTCATAAGATGTTGTATCCTCTCTTCTGTTTCAGGTGTTTGAGGCACGTCTATCAAAGTATTAAATTCCGACCTTGCATCTCGTGCCTTTTTTTGCAACAAGAACACTGGAGATAGGGATGAAGAAAGCTCTTCCTCAAAGAGGGAATCATCAGGCGTACCATGGCTAGGTGTCTGCATATTTGAACAAAATTAATATTATTTCAATTATGTAAATAACTAAAATACATAAAGATAGAGCAATGCTGGCACTTTACATGTTCTTCCGCTGGCCTCTTTCCGCGATCATCCTGTCTCGGGGTTGTTCCTGCACTGCTCTGATCAGTCTGCCACATTGCAATAAAATTATAAATGTAAAAACTTGAAAACAATATCTAACTTGAAAGCACAAAATGAAAACTGAAATAATTTCTAATAAGACACCGGAAGACAGAGTTAGAGTTTCAAATATGCCTTGCATTGAATTCAGTCCTAGAAACATGTCATTGCACATTAAGGCACCCAAACATTCAATCCATGAATGATATATTTAAGTAGGCTTCTCCTATTCTGGGAAAACACCATACCTATAATGCATTCACTTGCATGTATAAAGGGAAAGGAAAACATGTTTTCATACAAAGGTGACAAAGGCATCTTGGGGAAAGGTATCCTCACTTTTTATTTATGTTGTTCACCCACACCACTCTTGTGTTTTCACTAATCCTATTTTGTCATTTTTGGATTCAAATTAAGTTAAGGCCTTAAGTATTTTTTGACCTTTCGGTGTAGTTTTTATAAGTGGCATGTATGGATTTTCCATTAGTTCTGCACTTTTTCTCTTCATGCGCATGTTTCCCTGGAAATCAAATGCATGATTTAGTCCCATACATTTAACAAGTTGTTGGATCAACTCCATAGGAAATATCATGTTTCCTATTCAATAAAAATTTATCTCAGTTAGGGTAGGTAGGAAGGTTTTCCCTTTGTATTAATAGGGCACTTCTAGCTTGCATTTTTATTATATCTTTCAAATTTAGTGTCGTTTTAATTAGGGCATGATTTTTTGCAACTTTCAAGGTGAGAATGAACAAAGACAATTTTTTGTGATGGATGACTGTATATGACTCCATGGCCAGAGGAAAAGGCACTAATCTACTTCTTCAAATATCTATAGTTCTCATTCACCTCATATGGAGATGGTCCCTGATTTTGAGCCAAATGTTGCAGCAAAAAGTTCCCCCCCTCCATAATTTGATATTCAATGAAAATTTCTTAAATTGATGATGGGGCATGATTATGGAACATTGGCACATACATATGTAATGGAATTCCAATATCATGATATATGTTTGCATATGTTTATGGCAATGTTCCACCAAGTCCCCTGGAGGTGGGAGCGAGGGGACGAGGGAGCGCGGGAGCGGCCTATGCAAAAGCTCCCTACCAATTTCCAGGAAACGTGGGGGGACGTCGGGGTCATAAAAATTATAAAATTTAATATTTAAAATGTAACTATATTTTTGCAAGGAATGTATATATAGTCATCATACACTTGCATCATGAAAGATAAATCATAAATGATAAAATTACAAATCGATGAATGATGAATCATATAATTGAAACAAATTTAAAACATACATCATACAATCATGCATGTAAGTTTGTAAGTTTGTAACTATATAATCATTAATGTAACTACTAACAATGTACAATGAAAATAAAGTTTAAGATATCATATGACATATTATATCAAGATTCAAAATAGAGTTTAAACTGAAGTTTACAACTCAAGTCTGAAACATAAAACTTAACGCAAATAAGTTATGTCTGAAACATAAAACATAACATATGAATATCAAATGATATCATCATACTGATAAATGAGCATAAATGCTCAAGTTAATGCCCCACTAGTCTCTGCATCCAACTTATGCACGAATATATCAAGATCAACCATGTCACCATCTGAATCAGAATCACTTGGATTCTCAAATATGCTAAGTGGCACATCAACTTTTAACACGAAACCATAAACTAAAAGGGGCGGTGAGGGGACGTGAGGGGGCGTGAAGGGGGGTGTGAGGGGGCGTGAAGGGGGGTGTGAGGGGGCGTGAGGGGGCGTGAAAGGGGGTGTGCGGGGGCGTGAGGGGGTGTGAGGGAAATGTCCCCTAGAAGTCCCCAAGACCCCGGAGCGCGAGGGGGCGAGGAATATAGACCCCTAGGTGGGGGGGCGAGACCCCGTGTAACACTAGTTTATGGAGGTGGTGGAGCAAAAAAGAGCTCAAATAGAGCTGAAATTTTTCACATAAAAAGGATTGTGGGCTTGACTAATGGTTCCATTTAAAAAATGATATCTAGACAGAGAATAAGTGTAGCATGAAAACATGCATTGAAAATCCATCTGAGTTTGCATTGTATTACTTATGATGGATTCAAATTTGGGTTTCAAAATGCGAGGTTATGGCATGATTTTGTCGAGAAACCCTTAGTTGGATTCTCATGTTGGTTTAATTTATATTTTAAGTTTGTTTTGCAATCTTTGGGTGATAGTAACTCATGAACTAGGTTACCAATGTGTAACAATCATATTTCAAGAATAAAGTTGTGATTTTTTTATAATATTATTATTATCTATTAGCTACGAGTATTGACACCTAATGCCTGGAATTTTGACATCTTGATAGCATGGATAATTTCGAAAATGTTTCTAGTAATGTTAACATAATAACTATTATTACGTGTCTTCACTTTTGTCACCATAATAGACCTGTGATATGGACTCATCACACAACTTCATATGCTATGTCCCAACAAGTTCAAACTGGTTGAACCTACCTCATAGTGTGGTTATTAAGGACAAGTTGCTTGATATATAACTCAATAGCATAGACCACGTTGCAGTTCTAAAAAGAATCCTCAAGTGTCAAAAAAAACTTCACAATATGTTCTACTATAAAGCCTTTTGGGATACCTAAAATAATATATGTATCATTGATGACTTTTAAAGTATGACAAGATCCAGAGGGAAAGGAAATCAATGGAAGAGTGATCCACCAATGAGAACCTAGAATTTAGCATCGGATGAGTTAGAGTCTAGGAAATTGAAACCCTATAATTTTAATTAGTGATGAAGGAAATCACATAGGTAATTATATTTTCATGTAGAATAATCTGTTAATTCAAATTTAAACTACATAATATGAAAGGCATACCATAAATTTTTCCACGTAAGTCCAAACAACCTACAAAAATGGAAAACCTTCTTTTTCCATGGGAAATAATTTACCTTTCCTTTTTCAAGATAATCTAAATCATAAAAAATATGAACTATACTGCACACATTCTTGGATAATGTGAAAGTGGAAAAGGAATACCCTACACAAGTGATGCACACATGTACATTTGAACACTAATAGATTTTTGTACTTGAAATGCAATGCTTGTTTTCATTTAAATGTAGGGTTTTTAAAGCAGGGAGAAATAATGGCTGCCAAATTAATAAGCATTTCTTTGGGAAAAATTTAAATCTTGTATTGGGTGATGAAGATAATAGAGGGTATTGAATCTTGATTCTTGACATCTAGAAAGAACCCTACAGCCTAACACAATCTAATGGAATTGACCAAAAAAACCCAAATAGAGTCAACCCTACTATAGGAGGAAGGGCCTGCAGTAAGAACTTACCATTTTGCAAGAGCTGAGGGCGAATGCTGTTCTGCAAGAGCTGAGGGCGAACGCTGAGGGCGAATGTTGAGGGCAAATGCTATTCTGCAAGAGCTGAGCGCGAATGCTGAGGGCAAATGCTGTTCTGCAAGAGCAGAGGGCGAATGCGCGCGATGTTGTTACTGCGAGGCTCGGGGCTGAATCTTGGGCGAATGCTGTTCTAGCAGGCTCGGGCGAATCTTTGAGGGAGAATCTTTGTTATAGAGGCTGAGGGAAAATGCTGAGGGCGAATGCTGTTCTGCAAGAGCGGAGGGCGAATGCACGTGATATCAGACGTTAATGTAGCACACATGTACATTTGAACACTAATATATTTTTGTACTTGAAATGCAATGCTTGTTTTCATTTAAATGTAGGGTTTTTAAAGCAGGGAGAAATAATGGCTGCCAAATTAATAAGCGTTTCTTTGGGAAAAATTTAAATCTTGTATTGGGTGATGAAGATAATAGAGGGTATTGAATCTTGATTCTTGACATCTAGAGAGAACCATACAGCCTAACACAATCCAATGGAATTGACCAAAAAACCCAAATAGAGTCAACCCTACTATAGGAGGAAGGGCCTGCAGTAAGAACTTACCATTTTGCAAGAGCTGAGGGCGAATGCTGTTCTGCAAGAGCTGAGGGCGAACGCTGAGGGCGAATGCTGAGGGAAAATACTGTTCTGCAAGAGCTGAGCGCGAATGCTGAGGGCAAATGCTGTTATGCAAGAGCTGAGGGAAAATGTTGTTCTGCAAAAGCGGAGGGTGAATGCGTGCGTCATATCAGACGTTAATGTAGCTATTGCGACGCATACGAAACAATAAAATCAGCAAATGCTGTTCTGCAAGAGCTGAGCGCGAATGCAGGGGCTAATGTTGTTCGGAAGAGCCGAGGGCGCAACCAGGGCGACGTTGTTCTCGCAAGAGCTCAGGGCGAATGCCGAGGGCGAATGCTATTCTGCAAGAGCCCAGGGCGACGCGAGGGAGAATGTCGTTTCCGCAAGAGCCGAGGGCAAACAAAAAAAAAAAGCCAGGCGAATGTCGTTTTCAAGAGCGGAGGGCGAATGCGCGCGTGATATCAGACGTTAATGTAGCACACATGTACATTTGAACACTAATAGATTTTTGTAGTTGAAATGCAATGCTCGTTTTCATTTAAATGTAGGGTTTTTAAAGCAGGGAGAAATAATGGCTGCCAAATTAATAAGCGTTTCTTTGGGAAAAATTTAAATCTTGTATCGGGTGATGAAGATAATAGAGGGTATTGAATCTTGATTCTTGACATCTAGAGAGAACCCTACAGCCTAACACAATCCAATGGAATTGACAAAAAAACCCAAATAGAGTCAACCCTACTATAGGAGGAAGGGCCTGCAGTAAGAACTTACCATTTTGCAAGAGCTGAGGGCGAATGCTGTTCTGCAAGAGCTGAGGGCGAACGCTGAGGGCGAATGCTGAGGGAAAATGCTGTTCTGTAAGAGCTGAGCGCGAATGCTGAGGGAAAATGCTGTTCTGCAACAGCTGAGGGTGAATGCTGTTCTGCAAGAGCGGAGGGCGAATGCGCACGTCATATCAGACGTTAATGTAGCTATTGCGACGCATACGAAACAATAAAATCATTTTTATGTAGTGCGCATATAAGTTTCGAATTTTTATGTAGAGCGCATATAAGTTTCGTATTTTTATGTGGTGTGCATATAAGTTTCCTGAGACATCCAAAGTGAGTGCGTCGTTATTGTGATGGGTCCTTTAAACGCCGCAATGGCGACACTTGGGACATTGGGCCGTACTTGCACTTACTGGAGTCTCTCACATGATACCAGGCTAAGAAATCAATTATGACAAATCTTCTCAAATGCTGCAGAACAGGACACCTTTCTTAAGTGACCAGATTTTCATACTCTTTTCTACAAACATCCAGATAGCGTAGGTTTCCAAGTGGATGGAAAATTTGGGAAATTTCCTCCGACATTTGGTCAAAAGCGTCTAAACCAAGTGTCCGAATTTCCGCTAAATGTAGTAGTGATAGTTAGTGAGGTTGAACACTCGTGCAAATGTTTCAGAAGGTTGTAAGCTTCTTTCACCGTGGTCCCCAGGGTTTCCTGCATCCCAGTTTCCTATTTCTGCTTCTCGATGACCTTCTCGGCGTATATGATGGAAGGATCTGGTAATGCTAGTCTGGTCACGAGCGCTTCCTTTAGCTCCTGATTCTCCTTGCTGAGATTTGCAGAAGTTGTCTTCACGCGGATAGATCTTTCGACTATAGTGAAAACCATTATGTCCCCTGGTGTCTTGTCACCCTGAGCTATCAAAATTGGCCAGAGATCTTTAAAAACATCCGTCACCTTCTCCAGTTGCTCCCGCAGACTTTCCTCCTCTCCCTTCAACTGGTCGTGCTCTTCCATAAGTGCACTAATCTGCAGTTGTTGCTGTTCAAACCTCTGCTGGAGGTCGTTTTGGAGTCCTTTGGCCTGTTGTGTTGCACGCTGGATGAAATTGTATAGTTGTTCTGTGCCCCAGGACTGCATACTCTCAGCCCCAGACATATCTTGGTTCAATGGTCTCTCTCTGCGTGGTTGACCGCTAGCTATTGACCTGGCTGAGTGTTCATCTGGTGACGTCGGTTGGTTCTATTGTGGTAGCTGATTCCCTGGGTTATTCATGCTTGTGGTTGGCTGAACTTGTTGTAGTATCAAATTTTCTTGCTGAAAAGGGTTCAACTCCTTGGGCGAGGGTGTTTTATCTATGGTAAAAGATCCCCTACGAATTAAAAGGTCATGGAAAGTGCTCTGTCCAACCAGGGGTTGGTTAACCTCGGGTACCAATGTTGTACTCGAGTTAACCTCTACCTCGTTGTCTCCATTTGTTTTACTTTTTGTCTTGACTACGTCTGAAATGGTTGCTGATGTGGATGGAGTGCGGGTGGAATGGTCTTTGGAAGTGAATGACGTGTGAGGCGATGAATGGTGAGCGCGAGGTGAAGATGTATGAGTGTGGGGTGGAGATGAAGTTTGAACATTCAAAACTGAGAATGGATTGAACATAGGTAGGTCAGTGGTTACCTGGGGGGCCACCTCCGACTACTCTTGAATTGGTGCCCCTGTATCCATAGGCTGCATTTGATATTCCTTAGTGAGATCAACCACTTGCCTGGGCACCATGACTCTGGCTTTCTTGGCCTTAGGAGCAGCTACAGGTGGTTTAGGTGCCTTACTCTTTTTGACTGGAACTACTGTTATTGCTAGGGGTGAATTAAACAATGTGGGCAACAGGGCAATGAGTATGGGTGCAACTACGGAGGGTGATGCAGAATTTGAGGCCTGGAATTATGAAAAAGTAGGAAACATGGGAGAAGCACTGGTGAGAGTTTACATTACCCAATTGAAGTCTTTTACTCTCATGTCCAGCTCCTCCAGTACTGATGTTAGCCACAACCGCGACACTCTGTTCAGTGCCTCATCTGGTGTCTCCCCTGGTAGTGCTTTTGGCTGCATGCCCTCGAATGAGTAGTGATGGACTCCGCTTCTGATTTCCATTCCCACCCCCGGCCAGGAGCAGACTTCAGTGTGGAATGCCTTTTCATCCACTTGAAACTTCAACGGTCTCATTTTAAACGTTGTTTCATCCACACAGGTGGGCCTAATGTAGGTTTGTTTGTGAGTGGCCCCGAACCATATTTGAGATGAATAACTGTCCAGCAAAATCCTCGGGACCCTTTGTTGCCTCGCCACTATGTCCACCATATCCCTGTACCAGAATGTGAACGCCTCTTCATTTATCTCCTTGGTGTTGGGGTCTTTCGAGATCTTCCAGGGCGTATACTTCATCGCCAGCGGCTGAACACTTGTGAGTTCCACAGGCTGTCTGAATCCTAGGAAAGTCCATTTCCACATTGCGAATGCCATGATGAGGTAGCCGTAGATGAACCCAGTGGCTCTTTTGTAGTTATCCTCGCAAGTTTCGAATAATTCATTTAGTAGAAACGTACACCAATTTAGCTGGGTTCCCTGGAGGCAGTGTTCTGCAATTGAAATGGTGTCCAGGGTGCAGTCGCCCTTTGTATAGTGTCTCATGGTCTTTCCTGCTATCAAGTAACATGAAAACTTAACCGCTGGGCTGTTTATGAGGTCTATCTTTGCCCCCTTCCCTCCTCTTTTGGTGTTGTATTTCTTGTAATAGTCGCAATCTCCTGCCTTCTTTGCTCTTTTGGAGACTGTCTAGAATGCTGTGGAGACATCCCTCCCTTAAGCTGATAACCCTGACAACCGGTGAATATCTTATGCATGCATTGGTATCTCCCTCCCTAGCCATAGTGACGTGTTCTAGAGTCTACTTAGCAGGAATTTCGTACACTACATCGTGGCTCCTGTGGTTCTGAACACAGGGAGGTTCCTCAGGTTTAGAATTGTTGACTATTGGATGCCTCTAAACTTTGGAAGTAGCCTTGCTGCTTCTTCTCCTCCTTGAGTAGCGTAATTTTCTATATAAACCTGCCTCTTCATCATTGGAAATCGGTAAGAATCCCTCGAAGTCCTGTGTCGACCAATGATGCATTGTCATATTTTACCACCAAATACTCCATTCTCTCGAATTCTTAAGTGTTAGCCTATTTCAGGTTCTTCCGGTTCCTCCGGAACATAAGTGCTGACAGAGAACAAAGCCCAAAGCCTGCAGTTCCAAAGCCTACAGTTGGAAAGCATTGACGGAGAATCTGGTGTATTCGAACTGTACCTAAATGGGGCGCAGCATTATCCCGGGAAGGCTTCCTGAACTGACGGGGCAAAACATAGCGGAGAAAATGAAACATGTAAGTTGCTATTACAGAATTCAAAGACTCTGGTAGGCTACTACTAAAGAATTCCCAAGTTTTAATTTTTCTTGTTCCATGGAGAATTGCAAGAGAGGAATTATTTCTCTGCACATAGCATATAAAAGGAGCTGAAGAATTATGCCTTCAGCACATAGCAGAGAAAATGAAGAATTATGTCTTCAACAAGGAGCTGTAGAATTATGTCTTCAGCACATAGCGGAGAAAATGAAGAATTATGTCTTTAGCACATAGCACAGAAAATGAAACAGATTAAGATAAAAGAAGAAATGTGGCAGGATAAGGACATGTTTCAGGAAATTGACTAGCCGCGTGTAATCAATCATGCAATGAACAACGTGTAATCTATTCCATAGGCCTATATGAACAATGTGTAATCTATTCCATAGGCCTATCTTCCGCCGTGAAGCAGTTTAGGCTACATTCTATAAATAATTCACTGAGAAGTGATATATTTGTAAACAGTAAATGTTTGATGATTAATGCTAGCATTAATCTAGCATAGCATTACTCTATCTTATATAAGGGATATTAATTATTATAATTTATGAAATATATCATATCGCTTCGATATGAGGCCAAATAAGACGGTAAAACGTTTTATTGGATGGCGAGGAATATACTCATAATATAAAAATTAAAACTTTGGCTATTTGCTGGTAGTTATAAGTTTAAGCAGCTAAAAATAATGCTAACCCCTCCATTTCGATTCATATAGTCCCTTCGTCGTTTCGTATTTTTAGCCTTCCTCCGCTGGATCAAACATGCTCTTACAAAGTGATTTTAAGATGTCAAGGTCAAATTTTGTCATTTCAGTGAGTCTTCAAGTAAAATTTGGTCACTAGGTATTAGGTCTAGGGTTTGCTTTCACTCTTTTCAAAGTTGTCCAAACGTCGGTCCATGTCACCATTCAGATGAGTGTACCATAATTCAAAGGGTTTTCATCATCATGTCAAGTTCCAAAGGGTAATTTTACACCTTGTTCATGCTTCAGTTGTGCCTAGGTAAGGTTCATTTCCCTCTCCTAGGGTTTTGGAGGTAATTTATCTTGGATGATAAAATCATCAGCAAAACTTGTATCCTGATGTTCATACACCTTTCCCTGTCCTTAATGTACCTTATTAAACACTTCCCATCACTGAGATCCCCCAAATTCCTCATTTTTGCACAAACCCTAGTTTCTTGCTACAACTTGGCAATTTTCTAGGCTAGGCATGTGTTTTACCCTTTTTGACCCCTTCCCCTCACTCAATCTCTGAAATTCCACTTTCCCCTGCTTCCCAACATCCCTCCCTGCTTCCAAAAATTTTCTCAAGAATTCAGAAGCCCCTTATCCCCTTCGTTTCGCTTCGTTTCGACAAATCCCTTGTTCCACACATCGGGATAGGTTTCACTCCAATGATGTTTCTGAGCAATAAAATATGAATTTTGGAAAAATGAGAGAGGTTTTGTCCAAAATAGGCCAAGGAAGAAAAAAATCCTTCAATTTTTACACAGGTGTCATGGTTTTAGAGAACTGTCAAAAATACAGTTGCCTCAGGAGAATTGATGCACCTCTGCAGTGACCTTGGGAAAATCAAGATTTCTCCTAGCTTGGTTGGCCAAATGAATTGCTTGATGAGTCAAATGATAACTATACAAAAATATATTTC
Organism: Pinus albicaulis; assembly: GCA_034641835.2. Taxonomy (NCBI): domain Eukaryota; kingdom Viridiplantae; phylum Streptophyta; class Pinopsida; order Pinales; family Pinaceae; genus Pinus; species Pinus albicaulis. The sequence goes on from JAXQQM020059435.1 coordinate 33,665, forward strand.
CAATGAGCTATCACAAGCTCAATTTGAAGTTGAGGAAGACCTTCAAAAGTTTACTGCAACAGCACTATGCCTTGAGGCAGCCTCATTTTGCACATTTTGACCAGTCTTGGGAGATTTGATTTTTGATAGGGAAAATGAACTCCAAATTGAAAAATTTCAGTTGGGTTGGAAATTATACTCAATAATATTTTCAACGAGCTATCCCACGCCCAATTTGGACACCGAAAAGGCCTCCAAAATCCTTCTACAAAAGGGCGCTACGCATTGGGTTTGTGGCGCGGCGCATAGAGCTGCAAGCCCAATTTCACCATAAACTTCTCCAAATTTTCCAAATGTGCTCAAATATGTGGTGTGAAAGTAAGTTAAGAGTTTTTTCCATTGCAAGTGAAGATTATTTCTCAGAATTTATGGTGGTTTAGTGTGCGAAAGCTCATCATTCAGTCCAAAAGCACAAAGGAGACAAAACAGAGTTTAAAGTTAAATGTCAAATTTTACAAATATTACAAAGTGGGTTTTTCTAAATGAAAAGTCAAAATTATTTGGTATATATATAATTTTTATGTTTCAAGAATCCATTTGCATGCCAAGAGACATTAGTGAGAAAACAAAAGAGAACCCGTGAGGAGCGAAGGAAGAAGCTTGAGCGAAAATTGTGTTGAAGTTTCAAAGTGCGCGCTGCGACAGTCGAGTGTCGCGACGCATCGGGCGGGGTAAGGCGCAGACATTGAGCCTACTCTCACAATGTAAAAAATACATCGGCACAAGCTCATTTTAGGTGCGTGTGCATTGGGTTACCTCGCGCGGGCGCATAGGGCAAGGCTGAGATCATTCACCTGGCGACTCTAAATCAGTTTCGAGATCAGATCCAAGGACTCCACTGGAGGATGAACCTGATTAGCAGAAACATGAAAGGACAATATGGAAAGATCAGGTATTCAAGTTGGAATTTCATCCAAGAAATTTTGTTCTTTGTCATAAATTATTTCTTCTCTTTTCCCGAGAATGTCAAGAAGGCTTTGCAAAGTATATTGTATTTGAGAAAAGATCCTCAGCCTGCATTTGATTCCTTCCCTTTGAAGATTGTGAATACCAAATATTTGCATGCTTTTGAGCTTGATCAAGACCTTTCTTCTAAATCTTGTGATGACCATCTTCAAACTGATGAACCTCAAGAGACCAAGACTGATTCTGCAACATTTGTACATACCCCTATACCTTGTAAAATTTCAGATCGATACAAGCCTCTGATTTTACCTCCTATATCCCATGCTTTCCCTAAAAATCATGACCTATATCTACCAAGATTTGATGGTGAACGCGACAACATCACTGCTGAGAGACATGTTCTGAATTTTGAGTCTTTTCTTGACCTTTTTGAAGTTGATGAAGAGGATGTCAGTATTAGGATTTTTTCTCTTTCTTTGCAAGGCAAAGTCAAGAGTTGGTTCAAAACCCTGCCTAATGCGAGCATCTCAGATTTCCAGCAGTTCGTCAAAGTTTTCCTCGACAGGTGGGTGATCATACAGAAACCTTTCTTGATTATAGCAGAGTATAACCAGCTGAAAAGACTGCTAGGGGAGAAAGTACAATAGATTTCTGCCAGATTTAACCAAGTTTATTATTTGATGCCAGTAGATATAAGGCCTCCTCCTAGATCTTCTCTCTTGCACTACCCGGGTGCCTTTGATCTGGAAATGGAGTTTCAGCTGAGAGAAAAGAATCTTGCAACACTTGAAGAGATGCAGAACAGAGCAGTAAATGTAGAGGCTCATTTTCTGATCCGAAGGGCAAGGTTGAAGGAGGAAGAGATGAAAAACATGGATCCAGAGAAATCGACATCTCTAGAGGTAAAGCTTGACATGTTAGTAAGTGCAGTAGAAGAGATGATGCAAAAGATCACCACAAGGAATGAGTATAATGTACAAGCCCATGGCTCGCTGATTGAAGAAGAACAAGTTGTTGATCCAAAACATTTTGTTTCTTATCCCAGTTGTCATAGATCTGATAATGATTGTTTTGTAGATCATCTTGGAGAAGAGAGATCTGTTGATTTGACATGTATGCTTGATGATGTGTTTTATACTGATGATTTGCCTCAGTTTGATCAATATGATGATGATTATGTTCTCCAAACAGAAGCTAATCTTGCAGAAAAATTAGCAGCTAGTTTGTGGAAGGAGGAAGTTCACTTTCAGCAGTTCGAATACAATGATCAGCCATCACATATCAACTACGGAAATGACAAGGAAAGTGCAACAAATTTTGAAGTAAGTGAAGGATATTTTCCTTTTTTTTTATTCGTTTCAGTTCATCAAAGACAACATTCATGCAATCAGAAATAAACTGTCAACAAGTCTTGATTTGGACCATCATGAGGGAAATAAAAAATTTGTTAAAGATTTCTCATATCCAGATTTGTAGCCCCCGAATGCCATTGATTTTCAAGTTGCAGATGAGGACATGGAAGCTGGAACATATGATCAAATGATGCAAGATGATTCCGTACCATTTTGTTTTGAATCATTTCAGTTTTTGAAGGGTAAATTGCATAGTAAATCTTCAAATGAGCAGCTTGTAGAAAATCATGTAATCTCATCAGAAACAATAGAAAATGGGTTGCAGCAGTCTTTTCAAGTTTTTCACGATCCAATAGCTGATGTGTTGGATGATGTCTGCAGTCAAAGTCTTTCTCCATTGACTACATGTGAACTTGAAACGTGTGATGATATAAACTTGATCCGGCAGCTGGTTTCTTTGTCATTTTTAGCAGGAGTCTCGTCATAAAGCTCAAAACAAAGTTTTCATTCATGGTATGAGGAGAAGAGAAGTAATCCATTGGATGAGCTAAGTCCCAGTGTGCATGAACTTCAAGATCCTTATGCAGTGTTTTTGGAGGCGGATAGAGAATCCATAGTATTCAACGGATCTGTTCACAATTTTTCATGGGAGTTGCCTTTCAGTAGTTCTCTCTTGTTGTTCATAAACGAGCACTTGCGGAGAATCCAAACAGCAGCTGCAATACTTACATGGTTGCATTGGTTGTTTCATTTCACTTGATCAGGTGATGAATGAAATTGTTAGAGTAGGTTGTATTGAATAAGCTTCATATTGAGCATATTTCCAGTTTGTCGGTTGTGTTTAAGTATCGAGTCAGTTCTTAGTTGAGTGAGAGTCAATTTGTGTCGTCAAGTCATCAATTTTCAGTCATGCATTTCAGCTTGAGTTTTTGACTCCATTGCCCAATGGATGAAGGCATTGTCTGCTTTCCAAAGATCTGTAGTTCTTGGCACCTCCAAGGAGCTACCATCCCCATTGGAGCCAATGTTAGTGTCAGCCTTTGCAGCCTTCCTCCAGTGATCAAAATTGCTCTTACAAAGTGATTTTAATATGTCAAGGTCAAATTTTGTCATTTCAGTGAGTCTTCAAGTAAAATTTGGTCACTAGGTATTAGGTCTAGGGTTTGTTTTCACTCTTTTCAAAGTTGTCCAAATGTCAGTCCATGTCACCATTCAGCTGAGTGTACCATCATTCAGAGGGTTGTCATCATCATTTCAAGTTCCAATGGGTCATTTTACACCTTGTTCATGCTTCAGTTGTGCCTAGGTAAGGTTCATTTCCCTCTCCTAGGGTTTTGGAGGTAATTTCTCTTGGATGGTCAAATCATCAGAAAAACTTGTATCCTGATGTTCATACACCTTTCCCTATCCTTAATGTACCTTATTAAACACTTCCCATCACTGAGATCCCCCAAATTCCTCATTTTCGCACAAACCCTAGTTTCTTGCTACAACTTGGCAATTTTCTAGGCTAGGCCTATGTTTTTCCCTTTTGGACCCCTTCCCCTCACTCAATCTCTAAAATTACACGTTCCCCTACTTCCTAACATCCCTCCCTACTTTCAAAAATTTTCTCAAGAATTTAGAAGCCCCTTATCCCCTTCATTTCGACAAATCCCTTGTTCCACACATCGGGATAGGTTTTACTCCAATGATGTTTCTGAGCACGAAAATATGAATTTGGGAACAATGAGAGAGTTTTTTGTCCAAAATAGGCCAAGGAAGAAAAACCTCCTTCAATTTTTACACATGTGTCATGGTTTTAGAGAAATGTCAAAAATACAGTTGCCTCAGGAGAATTGATGCACCTCTGAAGTGACCTTGGGAAAATAAAGATTTCTCCTAGATTGGTTGCCCAAATGACTTGCTTGATGCATCAAATGATAACTATACACAAATATATTTCCAATGAGCTATCATGAGCTCAATTTGGAGTTGAGGAAGACCTTCCAAAGTTGAATGCAACAGCACTCTGCCTTAAGGCAGCTTCATTTTGCACATTTTGACCAGTCTTGGGAGATTTGATTTTTGACAAGGAATATTAACTCCAAATTTACAAATTATAGTTGGGTTGGAAATTAGACTCAATAATATTTCCAACGAGCTATCCCGCGCTCGATTTGGACACTGGGAAGGCCTCCAAAAGCCTCCTGCAAAAAGGCGCTATGCATTGGGTTTGTGGCGCGGCGCATAGAGCTGCAAGCCCAATTTCACCATAAACTTCTCCAAATTTTCCAAATGTTCTAAAATATATGGTGTGCAAGTAAGTTAAGATTTTTTCCATTGCAAGTGAAGATTTTTTCTTAGAATTTATGGTGGTTTAGTGTGCGAAAGCTCATCATTCAGTCCAAAAGCACAAAGGAAACAAAACAAAGTTTTAAAGTGAAATGTCAAGTTTGCAACATTACAAAGTAGGTTTTTTCAAATGAAAAATCAAAATTCTTTGGTATATATATGATTTTTATGTTTCAAGAATCCATTTTCATGCCAAGATACAACAGTGAGCAAAGGAGAACCCGTGAGGAGCGAAGGAAGAAGCTTGAGGGAAAATTGTGTTGAAGTTTCAGTGTGCGGAGCATAGGCTGAGTGTCGCGACGCACTGGGAAGGTACGGCGCATTGAGCCTGCCTCCGCAGTGTAAAAAAATACACTGGCGCGGCGCATTGGAGGTGCGCGGCGCATAGGGCCAGAAAGCTAATTAACTGCCATTTCTTCCAAAACTCCAAATATTCTCGGTCTCTCTTGGTCCAAGTTGGTTAAGTAAACTCGCCATTGTCAATGAACGAGATATTGTGTTGTTTATGAGGATTTTAATACACAAAACTCAAAACCTCTTATCTTGTTGAAAAATGCTTCCTTAGGGTTTCGAGGTTGTTGTTTTAAAATAACTTTGTGCCAAATACTTCATTCCTCACCTTGTTTATTCCTCCCCTCACTGTTATCCTATTATTACAGTCCATTCCCCTATCTCCCTACATCCCTAAAGCCACTTATACTCATTTCATTCCCATTGTCCCCATCCCGATTGTAAATTTCCTCAAACCCCAAGGTTGTTCCAAGAAACCAAGTGACTGCCCCAAACTCTTTAATTCACAATTTCACTTGATAATAGTCTATTATTTCCATCATTTCCACCACCCTATCCATTCATAGTCCCTCACTTGTTATCATATATTTGGCAACAAAAACCAAAGACACCAAACTCCTCATATTCACCTTAGGCAACATAGATGAAGAAGGCATCGAGGAGGCGTAAAAGGCATGATAGACTGTGAATTTTGGCTGAAGCTTCTTTGGCCTAGCATAGTGCTTGATGGTGCACATTCAGCTCAAATTTCAAGAAATTTGGGAAACTCTTTTTCAATTTTGAATTTTTTGGCCTAAACACAGATTTTTCCGCCCGACGCGTAGCGCCACTTGGCGCGCGCTTATAATTGGCAGCTCCTCTCGCGGAAAAATTTACATTTCTGGATTTTTCATCAAAATTTATGCATGCCTATGGATTACCTAAGGATTTCATCAAGTTCTGGGTTGCCTAAAGGGTCAAAAACACCCTAAAAATGACCTTTCTGCCACTTTTTGGACACACAGGAAACAGTGTTGGGAGATTGGAGTTTTGGAGGGGAAAACGGAAACCAAATTTAGAAATTACACTTGGGTTGGAACGTAGACAGGTAGGGCTTTCCAATGAGCTATTATGCACTCAATTTGGACTTCGGGAAGGCCCTAAAAATCATCCTCAAATTTGTGCTACGCATAGAGATTTCAGGCACGGCGCATTGGGAAATTTGGCCTATTTTTCACTCAGTAGCTCAGAATTTTGCCTAGTTTTGGCTAGTTTGACTTTTTCATGTAATTTTTGATGTACCTTGATGTAATTTCATGACCATGATGTAATTTTGGCACATTTTTACTCATCTTAGTGGATTCATTCACCAAAAAGTGAAATGTAATTGAATGAATCAATTTCCTATCATATAGAGGCAAGTTGTTTCATTGCCTATTTTCCAGTTCTTAGTTTAGATATGGTTGAAACAGCTCCTAGAATGGTGAGATAGACCCCTAGAGGCATGGGAATGAGTTAGGCTTGTCTATATCTTGTATTTTCTCAGTCATTTTTAGAGGTTGGACACTTGGGATTGCTTGGCACTTCATTGTACATTTCATCTCTGCAATTTTGGCAAAGGAATAGACCAGGGTTTGCAGCACTCTTTGGGATCCATGTGGCTTTGTGTTTTGATGGTGTTTTTCTCTATGTAATTGTAAGTTCACTGATGTTTACGTGTATCATTTCCCTTCTCCTTTCTTCTTAAATTAAACAAACAAGTTATAAAGGTAGAATTCATTAGATTGCTTTGCTCTGCCTTAAGTTTTGTTTAATTTTCCATGTTTTCATCTGTTTGAAGAGGATTCTCGAAAGCCTCTTGCCCTCTTAAGCTCCTCACCAGTCTGAAATATCCATTCATTCAATCCAAAGCATCAAAACAATTTCCTTCCTTGCCCCATTCAGAATCTGCAAAAACTAGGCCTCATCCCTGAACCCAAAACTACCTTTCCCTTTGTTTCCAACAAAACCCCCAAAATCAAAATCAAAATCCTTTACTTATATACCTAGCCTAAAATTAGCCTTTATTTCAAGTCATCTCAAGCCCCTTCTATTATTTTTGTTGAGATTTACCCGGAGAGAGCCCTCTCCTGTTCTGGTAGGGCTAGCTACCAGACTGAGCGTGGTTTGATGTTACCCTGAACTCTGCCTTCTTTCAGCCTGAGGTAGATTTAGGCAATAACATAGTGGCGAATCCGTTGGGGAGAAAAGTTTTTTCTTGTTTATAAACTACAGACGGAGCCTGAAGTTAGCTAGGTAGCCTTCGAAACGCTTTTTCTTTGCATTAGTGAAAGTAGATGAATGCTACTTCAGTCAATCTCCGGTCTAGTTTATGAACTAAACATCTGGTTTCCTCAGTAAGATCTAATCAAGTTCAGATCTGATTGTTGATGGTGGACAACGATCAGACACTGTAAGGATGAAATCATTCACCTGGCGACTCTAAATCAGTTTCGAGATGAGATCCAAGGACTCCACTGGAGGATGAACCTGATTAGCAGAAACATGAAAGGACAATATGGAAAGATCAGGTATTCAAGTTGGAATTTCATCCAAGACATTTTGTTCTTTGTCATAAATTATTTCTTCTCTTTTCCTGAGAATGTCAAGAAGGATTTGCAAAGTATATTGTATTTTAGAAAGGTCTTCTATCATAGCTGACTCTTTCCCTTAAGATTTTAAATGCCAAAGATTTGCATGCTGAGCTTGATCAAAACTCTTTCTTCAATCTGCGATGACCATCTTCAAACCGACATTCCCAAGACCAAGACTCGATTCGCAACATTTGTACATACCCCTATACCTTGTAAAATTCCGCATCAATACAAGCCTCTCGATTTACCTCTCCTATATCCCATTCTTTTCCCTAAAAATCAGCGACCTATATCTACCAAGATTTCCATGGTGAACGCGATAATATCATCATTTGAGAGATATGTCTAATTTGAGTCTTTTCTTTACCTTTTCGGGTTGATGAAGAGACAGTCAAAGATAGGGCTTTTTGGTCTTTCTTTGCAAGGCAAAGCCGGGAGTTAAGTTCAAACCTCAAGCTCGATGCGAGCATTCCAGATTTCCATAGCTTTGTCAAAGTTTTCTCACACGTGGTGATTGGACAGAATCCTTTCTTGATTATAGAAGAGTATAACCAGCTGAAAAGACTGCCACAGGAGACAGTACAACAGTTTTCTGCCAGATTTAACCAAGTTTATTATTCGATGCCAATTGATATAAGACCTTCTCCTAGATCTGCTCTCTTGCACTACCCGGGTGCCTTTGATCCGGAAATGGAGTTTCAGCTGAGAGAAAAGAATATTGCAACACTTCACGAAATGCAGAACAAGGCAGTGAATGTAGAGGCTCATTTGTTGATCCGAAGGGCAAGGTTGAAGGAAGAAGAGATGAAAAACATAGATCCGGAGAAATCGACATCTCTAGAGGTAAAGCTTGACATGTTGGTAAGTGCAGTGGAAGAGATGATGCAAAAGATCACCACAAGGAATGAGTATAATGTTCAAGCCCATGGCTCACTGATTGAAGAAGAACAAGTTGCTGATCCAAAACATTTTGTTTCTTATCCCAGTTGTCATAGATCTGATAATGATTATTTTGTAGATCATCTTGGAGAAGAGAGATCTGTTGATTTGACATGTATGCTTGATGATGTGTTTTATACCGATGATTTGCCTCAGTTTGATCAGTATGATGATGATTATGTTCTCCAAACAGAAGCTAATCTTGCAGACAAATCAGCAGCTAGTTTGTGGAAGGAGGAAGTTCACTTTCAGCAGCTTGAGTACAGTGATCAACCGATGCATATCAGCTATGAAAATGACGAGGAAAGTGCTACAAATTTTGAAGTAAGTGAAGGATCTTTGCCTTTTTGTTTTGACTCGTTTCAGTTCATCAGAGACAACTTCCATGCAATCAGAAATCAACTGTCAACAAGTCTTGATTTGGACCATCTTGAGGGAAATAAAAACCTTGTTCAAGACTTCTCATATCCAGATTTGCAGCCCCCGAATGCCATTGATTGTCAAGTTGCAGATGAAGACTTGGAAGCTGACACATATGATCAAATGATACAAGATGATTCCGTACCATTTTGTTTTGAATCATTTCAGTTTTTGAAGGGTAAATTGCATAGTAAATCTTCAAATGAGCAGCTTGTAGGAAATCATGTAATCTCATCGGAACCAATAGAAAATGGGTTGCAGCAGTATTTTCAGTCTTTTCAAGTTTTTCATGATCCAATAGCTGATGTGTTGGATGATTTCTTCAGTCAAAGTCTTTCTCCATTGACTACATGTGAGCTTGAAACGTGTGTTGATATAAACTTGATACGACAACCAGTTTCTTCGTCATTTTTAGCAGGATTCTTGCCACAAAGCTCATATCAAAGTTTACATTCATGGTATGAGGAGAAGAAAAGTAATCCATTGGATGAGCTAAGTCCTAGTGTGCATGAACTTCATGATCCTTATGCAGTGTTTTTTGAGGCGGATAGAGAATCCATAGTATTCAATGGATCTGTTCACAATTTTTCATGGGAGTTTCCTTTTAGTAGTTCTCTCTTGTTGTTCATAAGCGAGCACTTGCGGATAATTCAAACAGTAGCTAGAATTCTTGGTTACATTGGTTGTTTCATTTCACTTGATCAAGTGACGAATGGAACAACTAGAGTAGGTTGTATTGAATAAGCTTCATATTGAGCATATTTTCCAGTTTGTTGGTTGTGTTTAAGTATCAAGTCAGTTTTTAGTTGAGTGAGTGTCAATTTGTGTCATCAAGTCATCATTTTTTAGTCATGCATTCCAGCTTAAGTTTTTGACTCCGTTTCCCAATGGATGAAGGCACTGTCTGCTTTCCAAAGATCTGTAGTTCTTGGCACCTCCAAGGAGCTACCATCCCCATTGGAGCCAATGTTAGTGTCAGCCTTTGCAGCCTTCCTCCAGTGATCAAACATGCTCTTACAAAGTGATTTTAAGATGTCAAGGTCAAATTTTGTCATTTCAATGAGTCTTCAAGCAAAATTTGGTCACTAGGCATTAGGTCTAGGGTTTGTTTTCACTCTTTTCAAAGTTGTCCAAATGTCGGTCCATGTCACCATTTAGCTGAGTGTACCATCATTCAGAGGGTTTTCATCATCATGTCAAGTTCCACTGGGTCATTTTACACCTTGTTCATGCTTCAGTTGTGCCTAGGTAAGGTTCATTTCCCTCTCCTAGGGTTTTGGAGGTAATTTCTCTTGGATGGTCAAATCATCAGAAAAAATTCTATCCTGATGTTCATACACCTTCCCCTATCCTTAATGTACCTTATTAAACACTTCCCATCACCGAGATCCCCCAAATTCCTCATTTTCGCACAAACCCTAGTTTCTTGCTACAACTTGGCAATTTTCTAGGCTAGGCCTGTGTTTTTCCCTTTTGGACCCCTTCCCCTCACTCAATCTCTGAAATTACACTTTCCCCTACTTCCTAACATCCCTCCCTACTTCCCAAAATTTTCTCAAGAATTTAGAAGCCCCTTATCCCCTTCATTTCACTTCATTTCGACAAATCCCTTGTTCCACACATCGGGATAGGTTTTACTCCAATGATGTTTCTGAGCAATAAAAGATGAATTTGGGAAAACTCAGAGAGGTGTTTTTCCAAAATAGGCCAAGGAAGAAAAAACTCCTTCACTTTTTACACAGGTGTCATTTTCTTAGAGAAATGTCAAAAATAATGTTGCCTCAGGACAATTGATGCACCTCTGAAGTGACCTTGGGAAAATCAAGATTTATCCTAGCTTGGTTGGCCAAATGACTTGCTGGATGAGTCAAATGATAACTAGACACAAATATCTTTCCAATGAGCTATCATGCGCTCAATTTTTAGTTGAGGAAGACCTTCGAATGTTGACTACAACAGCACTTTGCCTTGAGGCAACCTCATTTTTCACATTTTGACCAGTCTTGGGAGATTTGATTTTTGACAGGGCAAATGAACTCCAAATTGAAAAATTCCACTTGCGTTAGAAATTAGACTCAATAAGCTTTCCAACGCGCTATCCTGCACCCACTTTGGAAATTGGGAAGGCCTCCAAAAGCCCGCAAAAGGCATGATTGACTCCAAATTTTGGCCGAAGATTCTTTGGCCTAGCATAGTGCTTGATGGTGGAAATTCAGCCCAAGTTTCAAGAAATTTGGGAAAAAAATTTTCAATTTTGAATTTTTGGGCCTAAACACAGATTTTCCTGCCCGACGCGTAGCGCCACTTGGTGCACGCTTATAATTGGCAGCCCTTCTGGAGGAAAACTTTTCATTTATGGATTTTTCATCAAAATTTATGCATGCCTATGGATTACCTAAGGATTTCATCAAGTTTTGGGTTGCCTAAAGGGTCAAAAACACCCTAAAAATGGTATTTCTGCCACTTTTTGCACACACAGGAAGCAGTGTTTGGAGATTGAACTTTTGGAGGGGAAAATGACAACCAAATCCAAAAATTCTACTTGGGTTGGAAAGTAGACAGGCAGGTCTTTCCAACGAGATATCCTGCACTCAATTTGGACTTCAGGAAGGCCTTCAAAATCAGTATCAAACTTGTGCTACGCATAGAGATTTCAGGCGCGGCGCATAGGGAAATTTGGCCTATTTTTCACTCAGTAGCTCAGATTTTCGCCTAGTTTTGGCTAGTTTGAATTTTTCATGTAACTCTTGATGTAAATTGATGTAATTTCATGAATTTGATGTAATTTTGGCACATTTTTACTCATCCTAGTAGATTCATTCACCAAAAAGTGAAATGTAAGTGAATGAATCAGTTTCCTATCATATAGAGGCAAGTTGTTTCATTGCCTATTTTCCAGTTCTTAGTTTAGATATGGTTGAAACAGCTCCTAGAATGGTGAGATCGACCCCTAGAGGCATGGGGATGAGTTAGGCTTGTCTATATCATGTAATTCATCAGTCATTTTCAGGGTTGGACACTTGGGATTGCTTGGCACTTCATTGTACATTTCATCTCTGCAATTTTGGCAAAGGAATAGACCAGGGTTTGCAGCACTCTTTGGGATCCATGTGGCTTTGTGTTTTGATGGTGTGTTTCTCTATGTGATTGTAAGTTCATTGATGTTTATGTGTATCATTTCCCTTCTCCTTTCTTCTTAAATTAAACAAATGAGTTATAAAGGTGGAATTCATTAGATTGCTTTGCTCTGCCTTCAGTTTTGTTTAATTTTCCATGTTTTCATCTGTTTGAAGAGGATTCTTGAATGCCTCTTGCCCTCTTTATCTCCTCACTGGTCTGAACTATCCATTCAATCAATCCAAAGTATCAAAACAATTTCCTTCCTTGCCCCATTCAAAACTCTGCAAAAACTAGGCCTCATCCCCGAACCCAAAACTGCCTTTCCCTTTGTTTCCAACAAAACCCCCAAAATCAAACTTAAACTCTTTTACTTATATACCTAGCCTAAAATCAGTTTTTATTTCAAGTCATCTCAAGCTCTATTGATTATTTTTGTTGAGATTGACCCGGAGAGAGCCCTCTCCTGTTCTGGTAGGGCTAGCTACCAGACTGAGCGTGGTTTGATGTTACCCTGAA